>PISW01013803.1:0-24330 GCA_004023785.1 Mungos mungo
GGACCATGGGGAGAGGAAGGGGGAAAGAGAGCGGGGATGAGTGAGGGACACGGATCAAGGGAAACTATTGAATACTGGAGACGAACCATGGACTGAGGGGGGAGGGGGAGGGAGGGAGGGGGGATGGTCATGGTGGGGGGCACTTGTGGGGAGAAGCACGTGGTGTTATATGGAAACTAATTTGACAATAAACTATTATTAAAAAAAAAACTTGATAGGTAGTGATAGCTTGTATAGTAACCTACATGCAATCATTCCTATTATGGACAACCTGCCAACTGAAGCAGATACTCAACTACAGTAGATAGAACACAGTTTCCCTTGGACAGAGTTGGAGACATTTCACCTCTTTGGTTAAGTTTTTTCCTAGGTATTCTGTTGGTTTTGGTGCACTTGAAATAGAATTGTTTTCTTAATTTCTTCTTCTCCTGCTTCATTATGGTGTATAGAAATACAACAGATTTCTGTACATTGATTTTGTATCCTGTGACTTTACTGAATTCATTTATCAGTTCTTGTAGTTCTTTGTGAAGCCTTTTGGGTTTTCAATATAGTATCACATCATCTGCAAATAGTGAAAGTTTTACTTCTTTCTTGCCGATTTGGATGGCTTTTATTTCTGTCTGTTGTCTGATGGCTATGGCTAGGACTTACAGTACTATTTGAACAAAAGTGGTAAAAGCGGATATCTTTGTCTTGTTCCTGACCTTAGAGGAAAAGCTCTTCCACTAATTTCTATTCTTTTAAATTTGTTAAGGTGTGTTTTATGGCCCAGAATGGGGTCTATTTTGGTGAATTTTCCATGTAAACTTAAGAAGAATGTGTATTCTGCTCTTGTTTTGTGAAGCAGTTGATGGATGTCAACTATATCTAATATGATCAACATAGTGATGTTGAGTTCAATATGTCCTTAGGTAGGCTGATGGGTTTGTCCATTTTTTATATCTATTTCAGATATATCTATTTCTCCTTCCAGTTCGATCAGGTTTTCTTCACATATTTTGATGCTTTCTTTTTTATTATTTATTTATTGTTGGGTTTTTTATGCTTATTTTTGAGAGAGAGGGAGCAGGAGAGGGGCAGAGAAAGAGAGGGAGACAGAGGTTCCGAAGCGGGCTCTGGGCTGACAGCAGAGAGCCCAATGTGGGGCTCAAACACACAACCATGGCATCATGACCTGACCTGAAAGTCAAATGCTTAACCAGTTGGACTAAACCACCCAGGCACTCCCCCCGCCTTTTTTTTTTTTTAATGTTTATTTATTTTTGAGAGAGAGAGCATGTGTGGAAGGGGCAGAGAGAGAGAGACAGAGATTCTGAAACAGGCTGTTCATTGTCAGCACAAAGCCCAACTTGGGGCTCAAACCCATACTGTGAGATCATAACATAAGCCAAATTTGGATGTTCCAACTGAACCACCCAGGTGCCCCTTAATGTTTTCTTGTTAAGAATATACACATTAAGAATTATTATATCCTCTTGGATACTTGGCCCCTTTATCATTATGTAATGCCCCTCTTTATCCCTGATATATTTCCTTGCTCCGAAGACTTATAGTTTAGATTTTCCTAACACAGTATGGGTCCGAGGGTTCTGCTCAGGATTTCTGCTCTGGTAAGTTGTAATTCTCAATATTTGCCCGTCTCTTCAATTTTGGGGGTAGTTTTTTGCCCTGTGACCTCACATCTCTGATAGAGCTAAGTTGCTGAGTTTTCAGTTTGTTCAGCTTTTTAGCTGGTATTAGGAAGGAGTGATGACTTTCAAAATCTTTACATGCTGATCCAGAAACTGGAAGTCCTGTCCATACCTTTTCAGTAGATACCATAAAATTGCTTAAGCTTCAGTGTCAGATATGCTAATACAAACACTCTATGATTATACTGATCAGAACATAGGTGTTTCCAAAATTCCTTAGCCACCCATTTACAATTATTTTATTAAGGTACATTACTTATGTATTCTCCTTTAGAATCACAAAACTAGAGGTGTCCAACAGGCTCAGTCAGGAGAGCATGTGACTTTTGATCTCAGGGTCATGAGTTTGAGTCCCATATGTGGCATAGGATTTACTTAAAAAATTAGGGTCACAAAACTGGAGAGCTGGAAGTTATATTACAGATCATGTAATTCAATATGTCCATTTTAAATACTGAAAAATCAAGGCCTGAATCTGAATGTAACCAAAACTCTTGACCAGCATTGTTCAATAGAAAGTTCTGCAATGATGGAAATGTTCCACATCTGTGTTGTTCAGTTCAGTAGCCATTAGCTATTCATTGCTGTTGAACAATTGCAATGTGACTTGTGCAATAGGGTGATTAATTCTTGGTTTTATTTAATTTTAACTTAAATAGACCCATGTGGCTAATGACTACTTACTAGATAGATCCAAAGCTAATTTCCATTGTAGGAAGCACAGAGGATAGAGGAGTAAGTTCAATGACTTTTCCTGTAGTGTACCGCTTGTCGACAGAACTGGAACCCAGAATTACTCCAAGGCTTTTTCAACTATACTGTGCTGTGTTTTCAGAGTCCAAAGGATAACGAATTTAAAGCAGGGTTTCTCAAACTCAGTGCTATTGACATTTTGGACTGGATTAATTTTTTGTCCTGTTCACTGGATACTATTTAGCAGCATCCCTGCCCTCTATCCAGTAAATACCAATAGTGTCTTCCAGCTGTGACAAACAAAACTGTCTCCAGACAAGGCCATATATCCTGGGGGCAAAACTGGGGGAAAAAGTATCTCCTGTTGAGAACTTCAGGTTCCTAGGGCTTCTAGTCACATAAGATGTCCTTCAGGACCCCTGTAAAAGGCAGGGTAGATCCAACTTGACAGTGAAATGAGAACTTCAAGAATATGATACAGAAAATATGATACAGGAGCAGGAAGGAGAATAGGATAGGGATCATGACCACACAAAAGAGAGAGACCAGGACCACAAGTGGATCAGATTCAATTAAGAGAAAAGAGCAAGATCGTAAAAGCAAACTGGAGCAGGGGAAGAGAGAGAGAATAGGAATGAGAAAGAGAATGAGAGTGAGAGAGAGAGTGAGAAAAGGCATGGGAAAGAGAGAGAGAGAGATAAGAAGCGGGACTGAGATGAGGACAAAGAAGATGTTTATGAACAAAGAAAACTTGAAAGAAAACTCTGAAAGAATCTGCTCTGCAACAGCACCTTAAGAATTGGGAAATCTGAGAACAGAAGAAAACCCAGGAGTATGAGAAAGAGGCCAAAAGAGAAGAAAAAATGGCAAAAGAAGCTAAATGACTAAAGGAATTCTTAGAAGATTGTGATGAGATAGAGATGATCCCAAATATTACAGAGGGAGTGCTCTTCAGAAAATGTTGCCTGGTATGGAAAAGGAAATGGAAGCAGATGAATAGGACAGAAACAGAGAGAAGGAAGAGCTAGAGGAAATTAGGCAGCACCTTCTGGCTGAAGGGCAGCTGGATCCAGATGCAGAGCTCCAGAGGATGGAACAAGAGGCTGAAAGGTGCAGACAACCACAAATAAAGCAAGAACTAGAATCAGAGGAAGAGGAAGAAGAAAAAGAAGAAAAACAAGAAGAACCCATGAAGAGGAAGAAGAGACGGTGCAAAAACTCTGTCTCAAACCAACTAGAATAAAATCTTATTTTTTGTCCTAGACCTTTGTGATATCTTTCCCAAGGCAACATGTAATCCTACACTCTTTCGAACATACAGAATACAGTAATTAAAATTTAGTTGAAACATGAAAGAAAACCACTTCCCTTTCATGTAAATAAACTTTTGATGATGGCTGGAAAGTTAATTAAAAGTTAAGACTTCCACAGTATACAGTAGAGAAAAAAAATCTATAATCAAGAAGAAAAAAGAAACTACAGGAAAATTTTACTTATAAATTAGCAATTTCTCTTTCTAAAATTATTATTTCCTTTTACTTAAATGTGAATAAAATAAATATTTGAAGCTGGAAGAGATTTTCTAAGAAAGCAGCTTTCTTGAAATCCAATTGCTCTAATTCAAATTCAGTTAATCAATATCTGAGATCTCTTTGTTGTTATGTATCAAGGATTATTTCTTTCTTACAACAATACAATACTATATGAATTAAAAAGAAAATTAAAAAACCCTCCATGTAATCTCTACCCCATGTATGCTATACCAGCACGCATCTCAATTACTTTTTTACCCCTACATTCTTCATAGTAAAGAATGTTTGAGGGATGCCTGGTGGTTCAGTCGGTTGAGCATCCGACTTTGGCTCAAGTCATGATCTCACAGTTTGTGGGTTCAAGCCCCATGTCGGGCTCCGGGGCTGACAGCTCAGAGCCTGCAGCCTGCTTTGGATTCTGTCTCCCTCCTTCTCTGCCCCTGCCCCGCTCATGCTCTGTCTCAAAAATAAACACTAAAAGAAAATTAAAAAAAAAAAACAAATGTATGATATTTCTGACATTAATCTAGTAACATCCTTAGGAACTACATCTGGAAGTGGCTTTCAGGGTTTTTTGGTAGTTCTTTTGATTTGTATATTCATTTGATTTATTGGCTCCTTATATTTTTTCTGTTTCAGTAACAAAGTGGATTAATATTTGGAATTAAGCATATTTGGAATTAAGATTATCAAATCTAGAGTGTGAGAGGTAAATGACTATAACTCACTCATAGGGCTTTTTCATATTACAACAAAAATTTAATAGTAATTAAAAAGTAACACTTTTTAAAACATCTGACCTCAGGTAGTTCATAAAGGTTAATACATATTGAAGGCAGTCAACAATGATGAAAACACAAAATGGTTCACAGTGTTTTGAAGAAACTTATGAAAAAAGTTACATATTTCACTTTTCCTATTTTATTATAATGTATTTAATTAAGGAGAAAGATCTTTGTTTACTGAGCATTCCATTCTTATATTTCCTGCCAAAAAGATCATTAGCTTTTGTTTATCACATGATTCATCATGGTGCAACACATTAGGAGATCAAGAAGATTATGGTTTCCAGCTGTGAATAAGCAGTTGGAAAATAGGGTGCCCTAAAGAAATAAGTATGAATGAAACAAAAGCTTGTTTCTGTACAAATTCAGAGGAAGAATAGAAAATTAAAGAAAAAAATTTCAATTTAGTTTTTAGGTTTCTAGATGAGAAATCAAGCATCCTCTGTAAAGGAAATACCCTCAAGTTGAATAATTTTGCAAATAGAAGTGGCATACACAAGCCTACTATCCTGGGGTACCTGGGTGGCTCAGCTGGTTAAGCCTCTGACTTTAGCTCACATCATGATCTCAAGGTCCATGAGTTGGAGCCCCATGTCAGGCAGAGCCTGCTTCAGATCTTCTGTCTCCCTGTCTCTCAGCCTCTCCCCCACTCATGCTTTCTGTCTCTCTCAAAAAAAACAAAAAACAAACAAAAAAACCAAAGACATTAACATCAAATGCCTACTTTCCCAATTATATCTTATTGTTACAGTGATCCACTCAGTCTCATTAAAGGCTTTCTGATGTTTTAGTGGAAATTTTATTGCAAAAAGAGAACCACTTAGGGCAATATAGGATGAGGAGTTATTATTTAATGGTTATAAAGTTAGAGATGAAGAATAAGTTCTGAAGATGGATAATAGGGATGGTTGCATAACAGTATGAACGTACTGAATGGTAAAGAACTGTACACTTAATAGTTAAAAAGGTAAACTTTACCTTACATATAGTTTATCATTAAAGAGAGAGCAGAGAGAGAGAGGTGCAGTTATTCCACTTGACTAGGATATGATAAAAAGGCAAAAATGTTAAAAGCCAAAATAGACATTTTATGTAATAATTTATGCATGATAAATTTTATTTCTCATCAGAATGTTGTAATAGCTATTAAAAACAACAGAGGTTATGGAAGGGATTATAAATTCCAGATACTTGAGTGACCAGTAACTGACCAGCTGAGTCAGCATATGATTAATTAAAGACAGCACCTTCCTTTCCCTTTTAGATTCCTGATCCACCCTTTACAGATTTTGATTTAAAGTGATATCTTGATAATTTCCAACTTTGCCAACTTCCTGGGCTGTGCTCCTGCAAATTATATTATCATTCAGTCTCTCCACTCCTATTCTTAACTACCTGTGTAAGTTCGGGGAGGGGGGGAGTTTAATGTAACATAGATATAAAATGCAATGGATTAAATAATATGGGAATTTTAAATCTTTCTTAGACTGGTCTTTTTTAATTTTTTTAAATTTTTTAAAAATTTATTTATTTTTGAGAGAGAGAGAGAAAAAGCATGAGCAGGGGAGGGTTAGAGAGAGAGGGAGACACAGAATCTGAAGACAGGCTCCAGGCTCTGAGCTAGCTGTCAGCACAGAGCCTGACACGGGGCTCAAAACCACTAACCATGAGATCATGACCTGAGCCAAAGTCAGACTCTTAACCGACTGAGCCACTCAGGTGCCCCTCTCTTATACCAGTGTTAAGGTAGGTAGAGCAACTCTGTCCCACAATGAGATTTAAGGGCCCCCAATTCTCCACTTCTCATTGCTCTTCTAACCTGCAGGATACTGTCCTTATCAACCAGCTTACAGGAAGGAAGAAAAAGTGGAAATGAAGGGCCATTTCCGTTTGGTAACATAGAAGTTGCACTCACTTCTCAAATTCCATTAGCAAGACCTTAGTCAACACCTACACCCAGCTAGAAAGGATACTGGAAAATACTATTTCTCACTAAGAGTCTATGTCCCTAGGTAATACTATGGAAAATGGATTTGGGGAGAACAATGTGTAGTCTGGACATTACCTTATTCCCAACATCATTAGGTGACTGAGCATAGTTTGTTTGGTACTTATAATATCAATATCACCAGAGACTAAAAACTATTAGGCTGCATCAATCACAACATTTTTCTAAAAAGTTCCCATAATCTTTTTATTCCACAGTTCTTACATAAATCATCTTAAAATGTTGTGGTACCCCTCGAAGGCATTATGCTCAGTGAAGAAAGAGAAAGACAAACACTGTACAATCTTTTTTTTTTTAATAAATAAAAAACAAGTTCATAGATACAGAGAACAGATTGGTGGGTGCTAGAGGCAGGGGTTGGGGTGGAAGAGATAGATGAACTGTTGCTATTGTTTTGTTTAAACAAATTGAATAAAAAATAAATATTTGGAAGATCATCAGGTATCCTTAAATGTGGGTGAAATTTCTCTTCCATTCAGCCAACTTTGTATCATTATTTATAAATATGCATGATCCAGAGACAACTCAGTTGTATTTTCCCCATTTTTCTAACTTTATTCTATGATGCTAGTATATGCTTTTTAACAAAATAAAATTATGCTATGCATTAAAAAATACTTAGTGGCATAAAACAGCAATGTTATTGTGCTCACAGATTCTATGGATCAGGGATTTGGGTAGAGCAAAGAAGAGATGATTAGTCTCTACTCCATCATATCTGGGGCTTTAGCTACAAGACTCAAAGGATAGGTGTGACTTAATGGCTGAGGGCTGAAGTAATCTGGAGACATCTTCATTTACAAATCTGTGGTTGATGTTGCTTGTTGACTTGGAACTTCACTGGACTGTCAACGCAGAACACATGCCCCAACAGAGCACCACGGTGGCTCAGTTGGATGAGTGTCTGACTCTTGATTTTGGCTCAAGTTATTATTGCAGGGTTGTGGGATTGAGCCCTACATCACACTGAGCATGAAGCCTGCTTGAGATTCTCTCTCTCTCTCTCTCCCTCTCTCTCTCTCTCCCCCTCCCTCCCTCCCTCCCTCTACCCCTACCCTTCTTTTGCTCTCTAAAAACAAAAACAAAAAAACCCACAAAACCTGTTAAATGTGCTCTGTCTGCATGGGCCTGTTTAGGCTTCCACACTTAAACAAGAAACAAAGCACTAGCGACAAGGGACAAAATTGATAACTTTTAACTACATTAAGATTTAAAAAGCCTGTTTTAGACCACTTTCTTACACCATTCACAAAAATAAACTCAAAATGGATAAAGGACCTGAATGTGAGACAGGAAACCATAAAACCCCTAGAGAAGAAAGCAGGAAATAGCTTCCTTGACCTCAACTGCAGCAATTTCCTCCTCAACACATCCCCAAAGGCAAGGGAATCAAGAACAGAAATGAACTATTGGGACCTCATCAAGATAAAAAGCTTCTGCAAGGCAAAGGAAACAATAAAAAAAAACTAATAGGCAACCGACAGAATGGGAAAAGATAGTGGCAAATGACATATCAGATAAAGGGTTAGTATCCAAAATCTACAAGGAACTCACCAAACTCCACACCCAAAAAACGAATAATCCAGTGAAGAAATGGGCAAAAGACGTGAACAGACACTTCTCCAAAGAGGACATCCAGATGGCCACCAGGCACATGAAACAATGCTCAGCGTCATTCATCATCAGGGATATACAAATCAAAACTACACTGAGATACCACCTCACACAGGTCAGAGTGGCTAAAATGAACAAATCCAGAGACTATAGATGCTGGTGAGGGTGTGGAGAGACGGGCACCCTCCTACACTGTTGGTGGGAATGTAAACTGGTGCAGCCCCTCTGGAAAACACTATGGAGGTTCCTCAAAAAACTATGAATAGAACTCCCCTATGACCCAGCAATACCACTGCTAGGGATTTACCCAGCGGATAAAGAAGTGCTGATGCATAGGAGCACATGTACCCCAATGTTCATAGCGTCACTTTCTACAATAGCCAAATCATAGAAAGAGGCTAAATGTCCATCACCTGAGGAATGGATCAAGAAGATGTGGTATATATATACAATGGAGTACTACATAGCAATGAAAAATAATGAAATATGGCCATTTGTAGCAAAGTGGATGGACCTCGAAGGTGTTATGCTAAGTGAAATAAGTCAGGCGGAGAAGGACAGATACCATATGTTTGCATTCATAGGTCTAACAGGAGAAACCTAATAGAGGACCATAGGGAGGGGAAGGGGGAAAGAGAGTTGGGGAGAGAGAGGGACACAAATCATGAGACTATTCAATACCAAAAACAAACCGAGGGCTGAAGGGGGAGGGGGAGGAGAAAGGGGGGTGATAGTCATGGAGGGGAGCACTTGTGGGGAGAAGAACTGGGTGTTATATGGAAACCAGTTTGACAATTATAATAAACTATTATAAAATAAAATAAAATAAAAAATAAAAAGCCTCTTCCTCAAAAGGACTGCAGAGAGAGCAACAACACCTCGGAATGGGAAAATCTATTTGTAAAACGTATTTTTAATAAAAAACTCTTATTTAGAATATATACAGAATCCCAACAAAAAAAGTAATAGAAACAATCTACAAGTTTTTAATTTTTTTAATGTTTTCAGTTATTTTTGAGAGAGAGAAAGAGAGACAGAGCATGATCAGCGGAGGGGCAGAGAGAGAGGGAGACACAGAACTGAAGCAGGCTCCAGGCTCTGACCTGTCAGCACAGAGTCCGATTCTGCGCTTGAACTCGTGAACCGTAAGATCATGACCTGGACCAAAGCCAGACGCTCAACTGACTGAGCCAGTCACCTCACAGCAGGGAAGGATAAAAACCATATAATCACTTCCAGAGATACAGGAAAAGCATTTGACAAAATACAACATCAGTTTGTTATAAAAAACCTTCAACAAGGTAGGCTTAAAAGAAATATACCTCAACATAATAAAAACCTTATATTAAAAACCCACAGCTAACATCATACTCAATGGGGAAATGCTTTTCTCTCAGCTTTTCTCCTAAGGTCAGGAACAAGACAAGATGTATATTCTCACCACTTTTTTTCAACATAGTACTGGAAGTCCTAGCCATTGCCATCAGACAACAGAAAGAAATAAAAGGAGTTCAAATCAGTAAGGAAGAAGAAAAACTTTCACTGTTTGCAGATGACATACTATATATAGAAAACCCAAAAGTCTCCACCAAAAACTACAAAACTGATAAATGAATTCAGTAAAGTCACAGAATACAAAATCAATGTACAGAAATCTGTTGCATTCCTATACACCAATAATCAAGCAGCAGAAAGAGAAATTAAGAAAACAATCCCATTGGGGCACATGGGTGGTTCAGTTGGTTAAGCATCTGACTTCAGCTCAGGTATTGATCTCATGGTTCCTGAGTTGGAGCCCCACACTGGGCTGTCTACTAAGCACAGAGCCTGCTTTAGATTCTCTGTCTCCCACTCTTTGCCATCACCTACTCGTGTGGTGTCTCTTACTGAAACAGAAAAAGGAGAGAAAGAAAGAAAGAAAGAGAGAAAGAGAGAGAGAGAGAGAGAGAGAGGGAGGGAGGGAGGGAAAAGGAGGAAAGGAAAGGAAAGAGGAAAAGAGAGAGAAAGGAAGAGGAAAAGAAAAGAATGGAAAAGAAAAATTCCATTTACAATTGCACCAAAACCAGTAAAATACTAGGAATAAATATAATCAAAGAGGTGAAAGATCTGTATTCTGAAAACTATAAAACTTTAATGAAAGATACTGAAGATTACACAAAGAAATGGAAAGATATTTCATGTTCATGAGTTGTAAGAACAAATATTCTTAAAATTTAATTCTTAAAATACTACTCAAAGCAATTTACATATTTAATGCAATCCCTGATCAAAATACCATTTTTCACAGAACTAGAAAAAATAATCTTAAATTTGCATGGAAACACAAAAGACCCTGAATAGCCAAAGCAACCTTAAAAGAGAAAAGCAAAGCTGGAGGCATCACAATTCTGAACTTCAAGTTATAATACAAGGTAATCAAAACAGTATGGTATTGGCACAAAAGTAGACACATAGACCAAAAGAAAGCCCAGAAATACACCCCCCCCCCAACTATATGGTCAACTAATCCTTGACAAAGCAGGAAAGAACATCGAATGGGAAAAGGACAGTCTCTTCAACAATAATGTTGGGGAAACTGGACAGCTACATACAAAAGAAAGAAACAGGACCACTCTCTTACACCGTAGACAAAACTAAACTCAAAATGGCTTGAAGACCTAAATGTGAGACCTAAAACCATAAAAATCCTAGAAGAGAACCAAGGCAATAATTTCTCTGACACTAATCATAGCAACTTTTTTCTAGCTACATCTCCTAAGGCAAGAGAAACAAAAGCAAAAATAAACTATTGAGGCTACATCAAAATAAAAAGCTTCTTTCTGAACAGCAAAAGAAACAATCATCAAAACTAAAAGATAATCTACAGAATGGGAGAAGATATGTACAAATGAAATACCTGACAAAGGGTTAGTGTCCAAAATATATAAAGAACTTATATAACTCAACACCTAAAAAAATAACCCAATTAAAAAAATGGGCAGAAGACATGAACAGACATTTCTCCAAAGAAGACATAAAATGGCCAAGAAACATGAAGAGATGCTCAACACCACTCATCATCAGGAAAACGCAAATCAAAACCATAATGCAATATCACCTCACAACTGTCAGAAGGGCTAACATAAGCAACATAAGAAACAACAGGTGTTGGAGAGGATATGGAAAAAAGAAACCCTTGTGCAATGTTGGTGGGGATGGAAACTGGTGTGGCCACTATGGAAGACAGTATGGAGGTTCCTCCAAAAGTTAAAAATAGAACTATTCCACAATTCAGCAATCACTATTCTGAGAATTTACTCAAAGAATACAAAGACAGTAATTCAAAGGGATACATGCACCCCTATGTTTATAGCAGCATTATTTATAATAGCCAAGTTATGAAAACAGTCCAAGTGTCCACTAATTGATGAATGGATAAAGAAGATGTGGTGTATATATACGCAATGGAATATTATTCAGCTATAAAGAGAATGAAATCTTGCCGTTTGCAACGACATGGATAGAGCTAGAGAGGATAATGCTAAGGGAAATAAGTCAGTCAGAGAAAGACAAATGCCATATGATTTCACTCATATGTGGAATTTAAAAACCAAATGTGCAAATGGAAAGAGAGAGAGAAAGACAAACCAAGAGCTTGAGGCAGACAATGGCGGAGCTGGGTGAGGTGAATGAAACGGAGTTGCAGCAGTTGGTGGCGGCCGAACAACAGAAGGCGCAGTTCACGGCACAGGTGCATCGCTTCATGGAGCTATGCTGGGATAAATGTATGGATAAGCCAGGGAATCGCCTAGACTCTCGCACTGATAATTGTCTCTCTAGCTGTGTGGACCGCTTCATTGACACTTCTCTTTCTATCACCAGTCGGTTTGCCCAGATTGTCCAGAAAGGAGGGCAGTAGGCCATCCCTTGGAAGAATGACAGAAGCAAAGGACTTGTTGTTAAAGATTGAAGGGCCACTGGGGGAAGGTCATCAGCCCACTGTCAGGTGAACTTGAGGCTGTTGCCAAGCCTGTTGGTGCTAAAAAATAACAGATCAAATGTTCAAAAAGTGAAATTTATTTATTTGGAATTCAGAAATTCCAGATTGTATCACAACAGTTACTCAATAAATGTGAATTCTTCAACTTAAAAAAAAAAAAAGACAAACCAAGAAATAGACTCTTAACTATAGAGAATCAGCTGAAAGTCACCAGAAGGGAAATGGGTGGGAGGATGGGTGAAATGGGTGAGAGGATGGGTTAAATAGGTGGGTTAAAGAGTACACTTATCATGATAAGCACTGAGTAATGTATCGAATTGTTGAATCACTATATTATACACCTGAAACTGTTATAACCCTGTATGTTAACTATACTCAAACTAAAATAAAAAAGAAGCACAAAAGAAAGAGCAAACACAGGAACTGTGATCTTGGGTTTAGGTTTCTATCTCTTACTGACAGTTGTTAACTAGGGGATGGGCGATAGATTACTTGGGCTGAGGATCTCTTGGAAGCAGGGTTTTGGGCCTTTTCTTCCTTATCTGGTCAGGGATTTTCTGTCATGGCGCCTGCCATCTTGGATCTGTCTGGTCTGATCCAGCCTCTTATGGAGTGTTGCTAGGACAGGCCTCTGACTTTCCATATAGCTGTACTTCTTCTTTGCTGGCCTCTAGGCCTCCTGCTAGATACTAACTAACTGCCTACTCTATCAAAATAAACAATGACTTTATGTTCCACCATTACTGACAGTATGTGTGCTGCATAACTTGGGGAAGGATAGGGCAGGCAAGTTAAAAAGAAAGTGCAGGGGTGCCTGGGTGGCTCAGTCAATTTGACCATTGGACTTCAGTTCAGGTCATGATCTCACTGTTGGTGGGTTTGAGCCCCATGTCGGACTCTGTGCTGATAGCTTAGAGCCTGGAGGTTGCTTTGGATACTGTGTCTCCCTTTCTCTCTGCCCATCCCCTGCTCGTGCGTGGGTGATGAACATTAAAATAAATAAATAAATAAATAAATAAAACAAAAACAAAACAACAAAAAAAGAAAGTGCATATTGCTAGATTCCAAATCATTATAATATTCTTCCTTTTTTAAAATGTTTATTTCTGGGGTGCCTGGGTGGCTCAGTCGGTTAAGTGTCCGACTTGGCTCAGGTCATGATCCCACGGTTCATGGTTTCCAGCCCCGCATCGGGCTCTGTGCTGACAGCTCAGAGCCTGGAGCCTGTCTTCGGATTCTTTGTCTCCCTCTCTCTGACCCTCCCCAGCTCACGCTGTCTCTCTCTCTCTCAAAAATAAATAAAAACACTTAAAAAATAAAAATAAAACGTTCATTTCTGAGAGAGAAGCATGTGCACTAGTGGGGGAGGGGCAGAGTCAGGGGAGGTTCAGGGAGAGGTGGGGAGGGGCAGAGAGAGAAGGGGAGAGAGGTTCTGAAGCAGGCTCCACGCTGAGAACTAAGACTCTGATGCAAGGTCTGAACCAAAGTCAGATGTTTAACTGACTGAGCCACCCAGGCACCCCTAAACATTTTTTTAAGTACAAGGGCAACAGAAAATTATTTTTTTAAAACTAAACTGTAACATAAAAATGGGCTAGTGAAAAGATTGTAATACTCACTAATAAAATAACATAAAAAATGCTAATAAAAAACTAATAATAATAAAAAAACTCACTAATAAAAAACGCTAATTTGAATAAAAAGTGTTTCAATTTAATATTTAATTCTCATAAGGACATGATCAGCCTCACAATCAAAAATTACTTTGAGATAGGGTGCCCGGGTGGCTCAATTAGTTGAGTGTCCTACTCTTACTCTTGATTTCAGCTCAGGTCATGATCCCAGGGTCATGAGATGGAGCCCCGTGTCAGGATCGAGGCTGAGCATGGAGCCTGCTTGGGATTCTCTTTCCTTCTCTCTCTCTCCCCTAACTACCCGCATTCTCTCTCTCAAATAAAAAAAATAAATTATGGGGGCGCCTGGGTGGCTCAGTTGGTTAAGCATCTGGCTTCGGCTCAGGTCATGATCTCACAGTTCGTGGGTTTGAGGCCCGCATCGGGCTCTATGCTGACAGCTAGCTCAGAGCCTGGAGCCTGCTTCAGAGTCTGTATCTCCCTCTCTCTCTGACCCTCCCCTGCTAGTGCTGTCTCTCTCTGTCTCTCAAAAATAAATAAAAAACATTAAAAAAATAAAAATAAAAAATTACTTTGGGATAGATTAAAACAATATAACATTTATGGAAAGAAATTCTATAATATTATCAAGAGTAAAAACGCTTATGATGTTTAGTTACTTTGTGTCTAGGAATCCAAACCAAAACCACAGTAGTCAGAGACGCAAAAAATGACTTTTATACAAAAATTTTTTGGTGTTAAAAATATTGAAAATATCTAAATGTTCAACCATCTGGGGATGAATAAAATAGATGTAAAACATATTATGCAAGATTATGCATCAATTAAAAACACTTTTGAAGAAACCTTCAAACCAGTCCCTTTTGACAAATATTCATATGATGAGAAATATCAACATATTTGTAGGGTCCATGTGGATAGTTCCCACAAGTCCTGAGCTCCATATAGCCAAGCTATTTCACAGAACCACTGAATTCTTTTTTTTTCTCTTTCAATTTATTTATTTAAATTCAAGTTAGTTAACACGGTTTTGGAGTAGAATCCAGTGATTCATCACTTACATATAACCACTGAATTCTATCATTCAACCTCAGTCTCTCAGGGTGCAGATGAAGAAATTGAGGGCCAGAGGAATGAAGTGATTCACTTAAGATAATTCAGCTAAGTGGCAGAGTTAGTCCTCTACTTTTTCTATTACTTCACAACTATTTTCTTTATCTCAGAAACTACTTATTTTACCAGCATCCATTGCTCAATTTTGCATTGCAGTTATTTCCTGTGAAAATACTTTTACCTGAAGGAAATAGACAAAAAATGGGAGAATTAATTGGGACATAAAATTGCAGGGCAGGTTTAGGAGAAATTAGAAATAATCAATATATAGTTAAAGGTTATGACTAAGTGAAATTTATGATCATTTGAAACCTTTTCTTCCTCCTTTATATTCTTTAAAGTGGAAATGGGTAAAGCTCTAGCTTCTGTGCTTGCTACTACAGTTAAAATCTATGGAACTGTAAACTCTAATGTAATTAAAAATTAAAATGATCTCAGTGTTTCCATGGAAATAAAAAGACTTCATGAATAAATAAACACTATTATACAAGTGATCTAGAAGTCTATTACTCTGAAAGCCACAAACTGTTTTATATCTACCACAAGCTAGATATTGTTTTGTTTTGTTCTTTCCTATGTCCTTTGGTTAAATTCTTCTTGAAAATTCAAATACACTTATATTTTTGATTCATATAACTCTAATATCAAAACATTACAATATATTTTCAAATGTTAATCAAATCTAAAAAAAGAGGAAGGATCTTAAGAACAGTTAATATATTTATAGAATTATAATCATCTTTTTAAAGCCAAAACTTATTACTGCCACCTAAAACCATATTTTAGGTAAAAGCAAAATAAGTTTAAACAGTTTAATGTTTATTAAATCTAAAATTGAATGTATAAAAAAGATAAAAAGTTGATCTTTTTAGGTAGTTGCTTTTAAAAAGACTAGAAAGTAGAGAGAGAGACTTTTCTGGAATATTTTTATAATCAAGTCTAGAAATCTGATCTCTCTCACTTGTAGGGGAGCATTATATATAAATTTGATATATTAAGGGGTTACCACCTTATATTGTAATGTCTTTTGAATGCCACTGTTATAATACACTGAATATATATTTGTTAAATAAGGGACTGAAGAGTTTGCTTTAATTTGCAACTAATCTGAGATACTTCCTGCCCTGACATTTCTTCACAGGTTCCAAAGTGGACTGAACTGACAAGTTTTAAGCATTGGTGTTCCTTTTAACTTCTTAGACATATTTCCTGCACTAGCTAACCTAAACGCTAGAGGGCCTCAGGGATAGAGCCTGAGCATTCTTCTCTTCTTTATCTGCATTTCCCCCTCCTCAGGTGATCTCTCTGTTGTCTTGTTTTTCATTACCATCCATATGTTGATAAATCACAAAAATGTTTATGTCCAATCCTGACCTGTAGACTTGTATCTCTAAGTGCAAACTTAACATTTTCATCTGGAAGTCAAAACTAACCAAGTTCAAAAAAGAGCTCTTGCTTTTTGTCTTCTAAGTCTATTCCTCCCCATCAGTCTTCCTCAACTCAGTAAAATTCACTACTATTCACATAGTTGCTCACAGCTAAAACCCTGGCTGGAGTCATTCTTATTCCTTCCCTTCCCTCACACACATCTCCACATGCCCTCCCCAACAGCCAAACAATAAGCAAATCCTAATGATTCTATCTCCAAAATATATCCTGAATTTTTCCACTTCTCTTTGCCTCTTGTATCACTATCACTCTAGGTCCAAATCACCTAAGCTTTCACACATGCCATTCTAATAACCTCCTTATTGCTCTCCCCATTTCCATTCATGTCCCTGTGTAACACATTCTTCTGCAACATATAAACCCGGGTATATCACTTCTCCAGTAGAAATCCTCTAATAGGTTCTGTTTTACTCAGAATGAAGTTGACACTATGATTACCATGCATTTCATGGGTTTTTTTCACTTTTTTGACCTCAGCTTGTACCTCTTTCTTTATTGCCTCTAAACTAACTCCACACTGGTCTGTTTTCTGCCCTTCAATACCTCTTTTTCACATCAAGGCCTTTGCATTGATTGTTCCTCCTACCTGTGAAGCTCTTCCTTCTGCTTTCTGAATGATAGCTCCTTTTCATCTGTTGAATGCTATCTTCCTAAAAATACCACCAAATAACCTGTTGATAAAGCCAAACTAAGTTTTTTGCTTATGATAGTAAGGAGAATACTACTTTGACAGATCTTAGTAGTGTGTCTGAGGAGGAAGAGCAAAGGTGAGATATTTATGAAGTTTTGGGGGCCTAAGTTGAGTTTTTCAATTCAAGGGCCTCATTAGTATTCAATAAAGTCTGCAACCCCTCAAAGAGTCCTCCTCACAGAAGTGCGACCATCTTAGTACCTTTGTCATGCTCAGTCATTGGCTGAGAGCAGCCTGTGACAGCCAGCAGCTGGGCCCACTTGTCAATTACTCCATCTGTAGCAGTAACTTTGAGGGCTCATTTTCATAGCTGCCATGGCCTACCTCTTGTGCTGAATAGATTTATCTCTTCCCACAGGTTAGATTGCCAGTCTCCCATAGTTCTTCTGGGCCCATTTTCCTGAAATGAAGCTCAGAAGGAGCCTCTGACACTGCAGTTGATCTTTGGAGCTAAAACTAGTATTCATACTCTCCCACTTCCAGGAGTTATTCTAATTTCCCTCACCCTTAGGTATTACTTCACCAGGTCTTAGAGCCTTCCTGGTGTTCTGACTCAAATTTTAATTCCTGAGAGGACTCAGTGACCATATTGTTCTTATGCTGAAACTGCTGAATGCATCCATTCACAGTTACCATGGGGCATGGGAGGACCAAAAGGTGTTCAAATGGATCATCTGGGCTCCACATGTAGTCCCCCTGCTCTAAGTCCTTCTGCTGATCTGAACTGATCATCCCTGCCAGTATGCTGATGCCTCTTTTGACTGGATACAAGGACTTCAAAGTGCACTGACAGCACTCTCATCTTACAGCTGAATAAAAACTTTGTGTTCCCCCTGGCAAGAGTAGACTTGCTTTGGGGACCAGGACCTCCAAACCTGCAGAGCCCAGAACTAGAAGGATGGGAAACAAAATCTCCCAGTGTGTGTCATCAGGAAGTAAGGTAAATAGGACTACTCCTTCTTCTGTCCCATGGTTACTGGACCCATGTATTCTTCCTGTTGGGAACACAGCACCATCCAGAGGTCTCTGATTTATGCATATATTACCTCTTCAAGGATGGTATCTATCCTCTCAGAATGTTGCCTCTGAGTTAATGCTGAAACTCTGCTTTTAAAGGCCATTTCAGCATCCTATCAATGTATCCTCCCAGGTGCAACAATTTCAAGAAACAAATATCTCTCTATAATTATACTGAATATAGTGCTAACGTTCTCCATTTAACCTAGGTATCAACTTTTATTTCTCCTTAGACAAACTAGAAGACAGAAAATGAGGAATTGTTTAGTTATTTTTCTAAGGAGCATCTTCATCATATTGTTTTTATAAATTTTAAGGAAACTACATATATAACAAAATCCAAAAGTAGTTTCATATCCTATAAATCTATATCTATTTTATTTACTTATTTATTCATTCATCTATTTTATTTTAATTTTTTAAAAGTAAGCTCTAGGCCCAAAATGGGGTTGAACTCACAATCCTGAGATTAAGAGTCACATACTCTACCAACTGAACCAGCCAAGCACCCCAATCTCTACCTATTTTTAAATATATAAGAATAATAGTAAAATATGTCACTTGTTTTCTTTAGACTTTGTCCAAGTATTTAAAGCCTATGTATCAACTGACTCAGTTTAACCCTTGTCTAAGGTTTCAAAGTTATTACTAAGAAACTAAAAATTGAAATTTTAGTTAAGTATAAAGTTCTTAAGAATTTTGATACTAAAGTGTTTTTTAAGTTTTTTAAAAAATTTAAGTAATTTCTATACTTAACATGGCTCTTTGAACTCATGACCCTGACTCAACAGCCAGGCATCCCAAAAATTTTGATATTATAGAAATAATTTAAGATTATGAACTTTTTAGAGATCCCCATCATTACAATTTTATCTAGTTAATCATGACTCTAAATTTCTATAACTTCATTTATAGAAATAATGACAATAATAATTTGTCCCATAAAACCAATGTAAGAAATACCTAAAGTTTAAATTATGAGATATTCAATCTTCTTATATAAACTAGCATATTGTGTTGGCATTAATTTCACATATTAAAGTCAGGAAGATAATTATTTTTCAGTGCTTTAAACCAGTATGATTAACTCATTCTATCAGGAATATTTTATGAATTTTTCTATATGATATATAAACTTTGTATCATAAATTAAATTATAAAAACTATTTAAATCCTGGTTCAGAACCTTTTATCTTGGAACCAAGAAGTTTTTTTCTTCTTTTCTTGTAGTTTTAACCAGAAATATCTCTTAAAAGCAATTTTAAAGAAAAAGAAACACAAAACAGTTTAATGATTTTTCTGTTATAGAAATTTCTTCATTAGATATTCCTAGATTGAGTACATAATGACAGAATAATTGTTTTCATCAATTAATCTTTAATGTTTCCCTAGGGAGGGAAAAGAAGAAAAGGAATAGGAATTAAAAATGAGAGGGAGCCAGCTTTAGTCAAATACAAAATTATTATTGTAAAAGACAAATTACCTCTCCTTAATTAAAGAGAGGGGAGGGGCGCCTGGGTGGCTCAGTGGGTTGAGCGTCTGGCTTCAGCTCAGGTCATGATCTCACAGTTCGGTTCATGGGTTCAAGCCCCATGTCGGGCTCTGTGCTGACAGCTAGCTCAGAGCCTGGAGCCTGCTTCAGATTGTGTATCTCCCTCTCTCTGACCCTCCTCTGCTCACTCTGTCTCTGTCTCTGTCTCTGTCTCTGTCTCTGTCTCTCTCAAAAATAAAAATAAAACATTTGGAAAAAATTTTTTTAAAAAGAGGGGAAAATTTAGATGCGAGAAACCCTATTTTGACATACATGCACACAAGAGAAGGTGAGGAAGAGGGAGAAAGAATTAGTCATTACAGCTGGTTTAAACATTAATTTAGGTCCCCTGACAATTTGATTTTTATGATTAAAATGCCAGTAATTGTTAATTTTTGAAGTATAAATATGAAAGGGGTATTTCCTTTATTAAACAAAGTGACCTTTCTCTTTTAGACCAATAGGACTATCTCCTTATGAAGTATTTTGAAGGGAAGTAGAAAAAGTTAGAAGGAGATACCATACAGGGGGAAATAGAGAACACAGGATGATAAAGTAAAATAGAATAAAGGACATCACTTTCAAATTGTGATTTGAAAGGACCTAGAAAAGACAGTTCTAAATTTTTCACATTTTTTTTTCTTGCCTTTGCCAAAGATTCTTTTAAGGAGGTAATTTCATAATCTCTCGACTATACTGGAAGTTTCCTCTTGCCTTAAAATATAGACAACTTTAAGTTTGGGATATTGCTTTGTTTTTGCTTCAAAGTACCTCCCCAAAAGAACTATTTTGTTTATATCAGAAGATCCCTCCCCAAACAATTCTAATTCCAAATAATCCTTTTATCATTTACAAAGTAAACAAGACACAGGGTACCTGGGTGACTCAGTCAGTTGAGTGTGGGACTCTTGATTTCACCTCAGGTCATGATCCCAAGGTTATGGGATCGAGCCCGGCATCAGGCTCCACGCTGAGTGGGGGTCTTGCTTGGGATTCTTTCTACTCTCCCTCTGCCCCTCTCCCCTGCTTATACACTCTCTCTTAAAAATAAATAAATAAATAAGTAACTGAAAGAAAGTAAACAAGACACATTTTGATTCTAGTATAAATACATGTAAGATGCAGGAGTCCAGCCCAGAATGGCTACAGAACCAGACTAAAGATAAACCTATGAGTCTGACAATATATAGTCAAATATGAACCTTGAATCTTAGGGACTCCCTCCTAAAGAACATGACCCTTATAGACAAGATAAAACAAGAGTGGACAAAGTTCTCATAAAACTCATAAATGACTTGAGATGATTTTTCCGAAGAATGCTAGTCTGAAGAGAAACCTTCTGAACCTACAAGTTTATACCCATCTTTATCCCTATGAACTTCTTCTTAATAGATGCACAATGAAGAAATGACAAGGACAAATGGTAGTATTGACAGTAATAATGCAGATTTCTACCAAATAGAAGTTTTCAAACCTGCTCAATCAACAGATTTTTAAAAGGAGTTTATTTCTGGATACTACTTTCAAACTAAACACAGCAAACTAATGCATTTGGAGTATTTGATGGAAAAATTAGAAATCAGAGCTCAAACCCAACATGAACTTACCTTACCACTGTCATTGGAGAGACCCTGTGTAGGAGGCTCAAAGGGCCTCAGAAAAGCATGCTGTTTCCAACGTGACCAGATTTTGATAAGACCTCCATGACCGTCAAATGTTGGCTCCTTTAAAATACCTCCAAAACAACCTGTTGATAAAGCAAAACTGAGTTTTTTGCTTACTGTGGTAAGGGAGAATACTATCCGGATAGTCTTAGTATTTCACAGGGGATATGAGAGGATACTAAAGAGTTCTGGGATCTAGTTTAAGTTTCAAAACCGAAGATCTGATTGGAATTGCACAAAGTTTATACATAATACCTTTTTGATTGGAGAGTGGGAGGTGAGAGTTTGAAAGTGATTCTTTCACAATCTTTTGCCTTCTTAGACTAATCTGGTTTTCCTTTTGCGAACTGAATTGTTCGCTAGCCTGGAACTTCTTTGTTTTACAATGTTTTTTCCTTTGTTTGAAATAATAGGGGCGCCTAGGTGGCTCAGTCAGTTAAGTGGCCAACTTCAGCTCAGGTCATCTCACAGTTCGTGGGTTCAAGCCCCGTGTCAGGCTCTGTGCTGAGCCTGCTTCAGATTCTGTGTCTCCCTCTCTCTCTGCCCCTCCCCTGCTCACACTCTGTCTCTCTGTCTCTCTCTCTCTCTCTCTCAAAAATAAACGTTAAAAAAAAAACTGAAATGATAGTACTTACACCATTTTACAACCTGTTGATTAAAAAATTGTCTGCCACCACACTGTAAGTCCTGATAGAGCTAGGATTAGATTTTATTAATCATTTGTATAACCAACAGGTAACGCAGTGTCTGATTCTCAATAAACACTCAGCCACTGTTGATCATGATTGTACAAGAACACATAAACATGCTGACTAATCTGATTTTGAATTTATGGACACAAACTTCAAATGAACCCTTAGTCAAGTAGACCCATTAAAACTACTATATCTCACTTGCCTAATTACTCTCATACTAGCTTTTCTCCCCAACACTCTTTCCCCAACACACCCATCTTCATAGTTACCTAGAGAAGCAATCCAAAGAGAATTTCAACAGACTCTCACTTATACCCCCTACTAGCATCTTTACCCATGTAGTCTGTCTTGTTATCCACCCACAGATGAGGTATCCATGGTCCTACCTAAAGTCAAACCCTTTACCTGGGCACTAGATCCCATCTCCTTTCTACTACTCAAAGACATTTCTTTAGCAGTTTTCTTCCCTCAACAACTTTCCCTCTCTCTTTAGGTTGTTTTCCATTTATCTTCTATAAGGAGACTCTAAAATCTTAAATATGGATAGTCATTCATTCAAAAATATTTTTGAAGCATCTGTCACTGTCATATATCAATGAGCAAAAAAAAAAAAACAAAAAAACAAAAAAAACAAAAAAAAAACATACAAAGATCCCTGATCCTGTATTTTATAATCTAGTAAGGAGAGACAGATAAACTCTAAAGTTTATTCTTAACACAATGGCCAAAATGATCCTTTTAAAGGGTAAGTCATATGATGTTGTCATTCTTCTGCTCAAAACACAGCTATAGCTTCCCATTTCCATGCAGAGTAAAATGCAAAATCTTTATGATGGATTGTTAGACCCTACATGGTCTGACTCCCTGTTACCTCCCTGACCTCATTTCCTAGTACTCTCACTTGCTCACTCCAGCCCCATTAGCCTTTTTGCTGACCTTCAGGCGCAGCAAACACTTCCCAATCCTGCAGTTCCCCCTTACTGCACTACTCTGCATGCTATCTGCATGACTCTCTTATTCACTTTAAGAATTTGCTTGCATATACTTTTTTAATGAGGCCCACTCTGGTTGCCCTATTTAAAATTGCAACTCTTACCATACTTACCCCATATGTCCCTCTTTCCCTGCTCCATTTTTATGCTAGATCACCTGTCAACATATAGTGTATAATATACATACACATATTTACATATAAATATATATCTTATCTATACTTTCATATAAATATATGTAATGCTTATTATGTTTATATATACCTTACTATGTTTATTATTTATCATCTCTCTCTCTCTACTGGACTGTAACCTCCAAAAGGGAAGGATATATGTCTGTTTTGTTGGACAAATGAATGTCCATATTTTGATTTTAGGGTGTCTTTATAGAATATAAATATAAAAAACCCAAAGTTTCTATAAACCAATTATAGATGCAATGGTCATGGCCCAAAATTTGTTATTCCATTTCATTATAGTAATCAAAAAATTACTCCACCACTTCTATTTGGTCATTGGATCTACCTTCAGAAGTCTGTAACATTTAAAGTTTCACCCAGATTTTAGGAAAGCTTTTAGATTCAATGGGCTCCTTTAGTGGATCATTTCAATAAGACTTTAAATGTAGCACATACTAAGCAAAATATAAATTCTTAGTCTAGTCTTCTAGAATTTCTACTATGTAACCTCTCTTACTGTTCCAATCTTTACCCCAGCTTTACTTCATTGAATCTTAAGTTCTCATCAAAATGAACTTTAAAATGTATCTCCAAGACGGGCACCCTCCTACACTGTTGGTGGCAATGTAAACTGGTGCAGCTGCTCTGGAAAACAGTGTGGAGGTTCCTCAAAAATCTATCCATAGAACTCCCCTATGACCCAGAAATAGCACTGCTAGGGATTTACCCAAGGGATAAAGAAGTGCTGAGGAATAGGAGCACATGTACCCCAACGTTCATAGCGGCACTTTCTACAATAGCCAAATCATGGAAAGAACCTAAATGTCCATCAACTGATGAATGGATCAAGAAGATGTGGTCTATATATACAATGGAGTACTATATGGCAATGAGAAAGAATGATATATGGCCATTTGTAGGAAAGTGGATGGACCTTGAGGGTGTCATGCTAAGCGAAATAAGTCAGGCAGAGAAGGACAGATACCATATGTTTGCATTCATAGGTCTAACAGGACAGACCTGGCAGGGGACCATGGGGAGAGGAAGGGGGAAAGAGAGT
>PISW01013804.1:0-24316 GCA_004023785.1 Mungos mungo
CCTCAGACTCAGGGAGAAACCATGCAGCGATGTACTGAACAGCCTGTGAAAGCAGCCTTTTGACTTGCCTGTCAACCCTCCCGCACCAGCACGCCCCCTCTTCCCCCACCACCTCCCTGGCATAGGCAGAGAGCGGTGATAATAAATGGGCTGTTACCAGCTGTCACTGCTGGGCAGCGAAGGTGATTGCTCAGCATTGCTTGGGAAAACATTCTCACCTACCTCTGAGTAATCCCTGGGCATGCAGGGGCACAGGAAGGAGCTGGGTGCCAGGCTCTGGGCTTAGGTCTTGGGAAAGCGTCATTGATCTGCATCGTGCTCAGGCTTTGTAACAATGTAGGGATGGCGCCAATGTTTACTTCTCTTTTCTTTTTTTTAATGTTTATTCACTTATTTTGAGAGAGAGAGAGAGAGAGAGAGAGAGCGAGCATGTGTGCGTGCTGGTGGGGGAGGGGCAGAGGGAAGGAGACAGAGAATCCTAAGCAGGCCCTAGGACCGAGCTGTCAACCCAGAGCCTGACTTGGGGCTCCAACCCAGCAACTGTGAGATCATGACCTGAGCCGAAGTCGGATGCCCAACCAAGTGAGCCACCCAGGCACCCCCAAAGTTTACTTTTCTACTAGCTATGAGGAAACTGATTGCTTTTTAAAAATTTTTTAATGTTTACTTTTGAGAGACAGAGTGCGAGTGCAGGAGGGGCAGAGAGAGAGGGAGACACAGAATCCAAACAGGCTCCAGGCTCTGAGCTGTCAGCACAGAGTCCAACGCGGGGCTCAAACCGACAAACTGTGAGATCATGACCTGAGGCGAAGTTGGACACTCAGCCGACTGAGCCGCCCAAGTGCCCCAAGGAAACTGATTTCTAAGCTAACAAATTCAGTTATTTGTTCATGTATTCAATGCATATATGAGAGCACACTCCATGAGGACTCGGGAAAGAAACTAAAAATGGCCCTGGGTGCCAATAAAATAGTGGGTAAGATGATCCCCTGGAGCATCTTGGCCGATGAGAGAGAATCAGGCATTTCCAAGCTGTTTCAAGGCCCTGAAGTTCAGCAGGAAAACAGATCTGTGAGTCTGTTTCCCTCTTGGTTGGAGCAGACCCACTGACCCTCTTTTTTTTTTTTAACCCTCTGTCACCTCATCCAGTGAACATTCATCTCTGAAAGAAGCAAAAGCCCTTGTACTTTACAATATTTAAATAATTTACTTTCTAAAAACTTAGACTATGTCCTCTACCTCAATTATTCCGAATTAATGACATGATCATAAAGAATGATGTTTCTATAAATCACAGTGGCTTTGCAATGTATGAAGCACCTGCCACTCAGTCTTGTCCACAGACTGGCAGCAATGGCGTCCCCTGGGCACTTGTTAGACACACAGACTCCGAAGCCATCAGATCTCCTGGCTCAGGAGCTGCAGGTTAGCAAGCTTCCCAGCTTCTTCCAGTGCATATTCAAAGTTCCAAAAGCAGCACTGGGTTGGGTATTATCTTCAGGGACAGTGACTTTCCTTGCCGAGCTTTGCTTTGTTCCAGTGAGGCTGCCAGTGGCATCTCTAACCTGTACTCTGTCTGGAGGCAGCCAGCTCTGGGCCCTGCCGAGGGTGGAGGCAGCGGGGAGAGAACAGCCGAGGCACAGAAGGATAGATCACATGATGGGGCATATGTGCCATGACCTTGGCTGCTGGCCTCTAGACGAGGAGGAGCAATGAGGGGAAGAAGCCCAGAAGCAGATTCTCCCAGAGGAGGGTGGGGGTCTGCATGCACCCTACGGAAGGGAAAAGCCTGTCTTTGGTACAGGTGGTAGGAATGGTAGAGAAAAGCGCCTTCAGGATCAGCACAGTGATCCACGAGGTCTCTGTTTCAGTCCAACCCACAGGATGGGTAGGCTAAGGGCTAAGAAAGGGTCGAAGGCAAGGAGCCAGGCTGAGAGCTGTGTCCAGTCCCATTTCCTGGCTCTTGGGGTGTCTGCTCCTGACTTGCGCTAAGATTTGAGGGAAACAGCCTGTGTTCCGTGAGCAAGGAGCTAAGACTGGGCTTCCGAGCCTGCAGCTGACAGAGCAGAGAAAGACAAGGGCAGATCGGGGCTGGCACTGACTTAAGACAGCCCACGCCAGCTGCTGCACAGGAAAACATGTGTAATTTTCTTGGGAAAACCCTGAGCCCCTGAGATGAGCTCAGGAGGCAGCCGCACCCTGTCTCTCCCCTAATGAGGCAGCATTCCTTCCCCCTCAGCACCTTCCAGGCAGAAGGCGACATCAGCTTTCTGAGTCCCGCAGGCTGCAGAGACACATATCAAGCTCTTTACCCTGTTAAATTTCTTTTTCCTATCTTTAGGGCATGGAGGCAGCCTTCACAAAGCCTGCACAGTCTCCTCTCTCTCCATCCTTCAAAAGTTCTTTTTTGAGAGACAGTGCAAGCAGGGAAGTGTCAGAGAGAGAGGGAGACACAGAATACAAAGCAGGCTCCAGGCTCTGAGCTAGCTGTCAGCACAGAGCCCTACGCGGGGCTCAAACCCACGAAGCGTGAGATCATGACCTGAGGCGAAGCCAGACGCTTAACCAGCTGAGCCCCCCAGGCGCCCCTCTCTCCATCCTTTTATATCCTTGGGGTAGCCAAGAGGTTTCAGTCACCAGCTTCAAGTTACTTCTGTGGTAAATTTTACATATGGTCTAGCAATTCTTTTGGAATAAAACCTCAACGTTCCATCTTGTGGAATGTGTAACAGGAAAAAAGCAACTGTGGGAACACCCTCAGTGTTGATCAATATTAGTTTAGTAAATTATAGAATATCCATGCTTGGAATATTATGCAGCGGTTCAGAAGAATGAGGTCTGTCTCAATGTGTGACCACGACATGGTCGTCACGATGTATTATGCGAAACAGCAGGTATGTGGTATCATCTTATTTGTGTCTAAAAGGAGAGGGGAAATGTTCGCATATATGTCTTTATGTGCATAGAATATTCCTGATGTACGTATTAGAAACCGGATTGTCCGCTGTTTCTAAGTAAGGGGCCTTGAAGGTCAGAGCTGGAGGGGGAAAACTCAGTTTTTACTGTGCAATATTTGGTATTTCTGAATATTTGTGTGTGTGTGTGTATATATATATTTTTTTCTGAGTATATATATGCATATATCATATATAGATATATATACCATATATATTATATAAATATAAGACTTTCAACTCCCAAAGAATTATAGAGTCATTTAAAATGGTGATTATGAAGATTAATATAGCAACGTGAAAAATTTTGTGACATAATGTTAAGTGAAAAAGGCACAATTCAAAGTCATTATGTGCATTCTGAGATCAGTCATATAAAGATAAGGAGATAAACAAAATTTCAGAGCAGTTTTATTATAGTGCTGGGATTTTCCATACTTACAAAAATCAACAATAAAGCTGAGGTATAATTTATAAACAGTATAATAAGTATAATTTATAAGTGCACATTTAGATGAACTTTGATGCATTCATACACCCATGTAACCATCACTACAGTCGGGTTACAGAACATCTCCGTCATCCCTGTAAGTTTCCCTGTGCCTGTCCTATTCAGTCCTGGGATCAGCACCACACTCAATGGTATGTTTTCTGTTGCTATAAATTAGACTTGGCTTTTCTACAGTTTCATATAAATGGAATCATATACTATGTACTCTTTTTGTGTCCTGGGTTTTCTTTTGCTCAGGATATTGCTTGTATCCATCCCTCCCCCTTCTTCCTTAGTAACCAAGTCCTCAACAACGTACCCAGCTAAAAAATTATACCTCCCAAACCCTCCTTGCAACTAGATGTGCCCATATGATAAAATTATGGCCAAAGAAACAGAATTAAAAGGGTCTTTGGAAAGTCTCTGTTAAAGTGAGAGACAGATACCCTTTTTTTTTTCTTTCCCTTTGTCTTGCTGTTGGCCTGGAAGCTGGACCTGATGAGGGGCACTCCAGCAGCCATCTTGGGATATAAAGTGATCCCAAGGATAAGCAGAAAAAAATAATGAGCCTGGGTCTTTGATGACACAATGGCACTGCCATACCAGCTTTTAGACAGGGAAAAATATGTTTCTTATTTAAGAACAAGTATTTTGGGCTTCTCTGCTAAATTTGTAGCTGAAATTAATTCTAATTGTTCCATAAGCCTTTTAGCAGAAGTTGATTTTCTTTAAAAATTATTCATATGTTTGATTAAAAATTTAATTTTAATTTAAAAACTAAATCTTTCTGCCAAAATCTGACCAAAAAGTTCAACAAAAACACCACAGGCCACTATTTATCATGAATATGGATGCAAAAATTCTAACAAAATGTGGGTGAATTGTCCAGCAATATACTAAAAGAAGAATGTACCATGACCAAATGGGGTATATCCCAGGAATGAAAGGTCCATTCAGTATTCAAAAATAAATCAATGTGTATGTTAAGTAACTTGAATTTAATTTAAAAAAAGAAAAATGAAGTAAATCAATGCAACTGACCATATTAACAGAATAACATATTTTAAAAATCAATCATCTCCATAGATGCAGCACAAACATTTGAAAAAATTCAATATTCCCTCATGACTAAAAACTCTCAGCAAACTAAAAATGGAAGTGAACTTCTCAACTTGATAAAGGGTAATTCTGAGTAAAACAAAACAGAACAAACAAAACAAAACAAAACAAAAGACCCTGCAGCTAATAAGATACTTAGTGGTAGCTAAGGACTGAATGCTTTCCCCTATCTAGGGAACAATGAAAGTATGACTGCTTTTAAGACACCTATTGAATATTGTGCTGGATTCCCTAACCAATGCATAAAACAAGAAAAAGAATTAAAAGGCACAAAATTTGGAAAGCAAAAAGTACAACTTCCTTAATTTATAGGCAACATGATGGTCTACATAGAAAACTCCAAGGAATCTTAAAAATAACCCAATCCAACTAGACTTAATAAGTGAACTTAACTAGGTTAAAGGATACAGGGTCAATGTACAAAACCGAGGACACTAGCAAAAAACAACTGGGAAATTATAATCTTACAAATCCCATTTATAAGAACATCCAAAAGCATAAAATACTTAGGAGTAAATTTAGTGAAAGATATGTAAGACCTCTACATTGAATATTATAAAACCCTGAATATATTAAAAAAACATTATATATAAGCTGAGAGCAATTAATGAATGCTTAAATAAATGAATAGATATACCACATTCATGGATTGGAAGACTCAATATTATCAAGATGTCAATCTCTCCAAATGGATCCATAGATTCAGTGCAATCCCGTTTGCACACAGCTGTAGTTTTCAGACATTGACGAGGTGATTGTAAATATACATGGAATTTTAAAAGTAATACAATGAATCTAAAATAGAAGAGGAGTGCCTGGGTGGCTCAGCCAGTTAAGCACCTGACTTCAGCTCAGGTCATGACAGCTGACAGCTCAGAGCCTGGAACCTGTTTTGGATTCTGTGTCTCCCTCTCTCTCTGTCCCTCCCCCATTCATGCTCTGTCTCTCTTTCTCTCAAGAAGAAATAAGCATTAAAAAAAAAAATAAAGTAAAGAGGGGCACCTGGGTGGCTCAGTTGGTTAAACGTCCAGCTTCAGCTCAGGTCATGATCTCATGGTCGTGAGTTTGAGCCCTGAGTCGGGTTCTGTGCTGACAGCTCAGAGCCTGGAGCTCGCTTCGGATTCTGTGTCTCCTTCTCTCTGCACCTCTCTCGCTTAAGCTCTGTCTCTCTCAAAAATAAATAAATGTTAAAAAAAATTTTTTTAATATTAAAGAACAAAACGAGACCAATGCTTTAACAGATACAGCAGAGAGGAGGAAAGAATCGCTCCAATCAGGAAATTCAGAAGAAGCTCCTCAAGGGAGATACCATTTGAACTGAAGGTCAAAAGGTGACTACATACCTAACAGGTGGGGACATTCATGGATGGCATTGATTTCATTAGGTTTTCCTGATCGAAAGGAACTAAAATTCATCCCACTTAGTTAAATGAAGGAGTTGCATGTGAAACTATCCAGAAGATAAAGTCTCATGGAAATCCCTAGAAAGACCTCATGGCTTCTGAGCTTGGAGGACAGTCCTGGATCCAAGGCTCCTCTCCTGGCCTCAGCAGCCGGAACCCCTAAATATTTAATGTCGTCTCCTGTCTGTGTCCGTCCTCTCTTGGCTCCTCTGTCATCTGCTATTTCCTCTCTGTATCTCCAGATATGAAGCCAGAAGGATAGGTTAGAACCAGATGGCAAAAGGCTTCGTTTGGCCAGGCCGTTGGTCTTTATCGTTGTAGCCACTGAAGTTTCTTAAACAAGGGAAAGCTCTGCTCAGATTTGGCCTTTTGGCGGATAATTCCCTCGGTATGTGGAGAGCCTTTCAGAGGCAGGGGACCCGGGAGAAGGGACTCCAAGTCAGAGAAAATGAAGCTCAAACCCAATGGAACTCAGTGAATAAGGGGGTCTGGGTAGTAGTAAGACACATCCTATCCTGGTCAAAATTTTTATCTCTCTGTAGGAAATAGAGGGAAGGAGAGTTAACGCATCTGCATTTGCAAAGACTCCCTAGTTGATCCTGGTTGAGAACGACTGGTCCAGACAAAGCAGCATTTCCAGGGACAGAGGGAGGACAGGGGTGGCCTCGAGGACCGCTGGATCTGGGGGAATGAGAACCTGGCTGCCTGCAGGCTGTAGCTGAGGAGGCTGAGTGGATGAAGGCTTCATTTTCCAGGCCTTGAGATACAAAGAGTGGACGCGGTGTATACATGGGGCTGGAGGTGAGACAGATTGAGAGGATGATTTCTGCACATCCACAGAGAGAGCCCCGGGAGTCAGACACACTGACTGTGCCCAAGAGGCAGTGCCAGAGACGGGCCACCTCCAGCCACCCTTTCAGCTGCAGGAGCAGGGGCCCTGCTGGCAAGGAATGTGCTCTCTGGGCATTAATTAGCTGGACAGACACAGAGTCTTAGGCCCTGAGCATGTAGAAAGCAATTTTCTCCATGGCTTGCTGCCTGTGGTGGTCGTGTTATTTAGCATGGACCTCATTAGCCCCTTGGTTGAGAATCTTGCCATCGTGTCTGTCAGGTTCCAGGATCCCCCTCTGATGCTTCTTCTGAAGAGATTGGCACGAAGGGACAATTTACAGGGATGTGGGCAGGCCTTGGGGGAACCAACAAGGGATGCTGAGGCAGCCGAGGGATTTCATCAGTGGGAAGCCGTTACCTCAGCTAGGCCTGGAGGGGCAGAGGGAGGGGACGGTACTACTGAGGCCCAGGGGAAAGGAGCTGTGGGGGAGGGGTTGCTGGCAGTGCAGGAGAAGCTATCCTCACAGAGGAAGCAGCCACTGCCAGAACGAAGGCTCCAAACCAGGAGGGACAAGGAAGAAACAGCCGGCCCGTCTCTCCCTGCTGTCACTCTCCGGTCTCCTCCTGGTGCCTCTCACGGGTGAACGCCCTCACCCGTTGCAGACCAGTCATCAGGGGAGCACTGGGTGAAGGGTGTAGGCATCGGCCTGCAGACAGAGGAGGCAGGGAAGGGTGGGGAGTGGATCAGGTGTGTGGGTTTAGGGGCCAACGAGATCCACTAGTCCAACCACATCCCCCCACGCAGCCTGTGTGAGGCAGTGGCTGGGGTCACTGTGGAAGGGCAGGAGAGCCACACCGCAGGAAGTCAAGATACTCGGATTCCTGACAGGCCCGACTATGCCACACACACACACTCTCCTCAGCGCCACACTGCTGGGACCCTGGGCTCTGATGGCCTTGGCTGTAAAAGGAGCAGGTTGGACCACGTGCCTCCCAGGGCTGGGCCCCTTGACTCTGCTGTCAACCAGCGCGCTCCCTGGGCACCGGGGTGCCTGCTCCTGGGGTCTGGCTGCACCTCATGCCCACGGGGCACCCAGCCTGACCCAGAGCAGCGCCGGGGAATCCTGGGACCGGCCAGCATCTGGAACTAGACAGGGTGTTCTCTCTTCCAGCGAACCCTTGGGACGTGCAGAGTCAACCAGGGACTTTCTTAAATGTATTTTTCACTGTGAGGAGGTACATTCAAAAAGAAAGAAGAGTGTATTCATCTCCAGAAAGAAGCAGCCTCACAGACCTGTGCTGCTGAGCTCCAGGTCCTATCCACCCCTGCTCAGTTCCTGATAATTGAAGTTGAAACTTGATCAGCAAAAGGGAAGTCTCCTGTCTCCTACAGGGTATCAAATCCTGTTTCTACACAGTTTCAGTTCTTAAAGACACAGGATTCCATATTTTCTCAGCCACTATGCTGGAAGGCCAAGAACATTCGGTGACCACCAACCACATTTGTATGGCCCCCGGGTGTGTGTGTGTGTGTGTGTGTGTGAAATTGGAAGGCTTTGAAAAGAGGTCTGCCTATTTGAGAAATGTATCATCATCTTTCTCCTTATTACTATAAAGAAGTGGTCTGGGTAAGTGCACAGATTTGCTCAGGCTGACCTGGGGCCCAGTGTGCTTCTAATGCTTTTACTTTCCTAGCTTCCTGCGGGGGGGGGGGGCAGATGACTCATCATTTTCTCTTGGAGGTAGGAAGATCTGTGCACCCCGGCAGCCGGCTCGCTCCAAGAGAGGCCTCAGGGAGATGCCTGCTGCTCTGATGTACCACAAACTATCCCTCAGGCTGCTGGAAAAGGGCCCGAGGTGCGAGGTGTTGGAGTCTTGCTGCCTTCTAAGCATTGGAGAATACACGTTCAGTTATGTGGTAGTTTTGTGGGCTCTGTGGTTTATTAAAGAGGATGGAGGAGGGGGAAAAAAAGAAAGCCAAAGAAGGAAATATGAAAAAGAAATGGTGGAACAGGTGTTAGTGTTTTCAAGCAAGAAAAAAAAGTGATGTGTCCAGTGGAAGAGAATAGGAAAATGTTTCCACAAAGAGTCTGTTTAAGACCAAGAAGTTTTCTCACTGAAGTTAGACAACAGAACAGGCAGATACAAGATACTGTGGAATCTTTCACATCAGGATCCATTCATTTGGGTATTCATTTATTTAAACAAGCAATAACAATAGAATGGGGTATGTGCTGTGACCAACAGGCAGAGCCAAAGGGAGCACTCTGTCGGATCACAGAAGACTGTTGGAGAAAATGACATTTAGCTTTTGATGGAAAGGATGCTCCAGTGAGAGGAAAAAATAAGGAGGAGGAACGGGAAATCTGAGGACCTGACTCAAGACAATAGAGCCCCAGACAGCAAAACAGGAGAAATGATCCCAGATACTTAGCTCCTTGGAGATGACACTCAATATCAATACACCCTGCCTGCCTTGTCTTGGACTCTCTGTCCACACGGGGTGAACACCATCCAACGACACTAGGGTCATTTGGCCTTGTTTAAAAATAAAGTTCAAAAGAAGGCAAAGTCATGGCTCTTGTTCAGAAATGAAAAAACCAGGCGTACACATTTTTAAATAAGAAAGATTAAATAAGACCATAAATATGAAAGGCCATTAATCAATGCGGGAGCTGAGCAGTTATAACCAGGTCAAAGATTTGGAATATTGAAGTGAATGTGCCAGTGGAGACAAACTAGTTTCTCAAGGAGGAGGGAGGGAGAAAAGTAAACTGACTTCTAGTCAGGACATAATTTGCATGGCTAGAGGTGAGAATTATTTTTTTTTAACTTTTTTTTTAATGTTTTATTTATTTTTGATACAGGGAGAGACAGAGCATGAGAGGGGGAGGGGCAGAGAGAGAAGGAGACACAGAATCGGAAGCAGGCTCCAGGCTCTGAGCTAGAGTCAGCACAGAGCCTGACGCGGGACGCGAACCCACGAACGTGAGATCTGACCTGAGCTGAAGCCGGAGGCTTAACCGACTGAGCCACCCAGGCGCCCCGGTGAGAATTATTTTGCATTGCTACCAATTAGCTATAATTTACGGAGTTGTAAAATCGCCCAAAGACACTGAAAGCAGTATGATTAGATAACCTAAGGAGTGTCCTCTAGACAATACAGAGTTTTCCCTTGAACTTTCTCCCTGCAAGAACGATCTGGTAAATTTCATTCTTTTCTACTCCAGGCCAGAGCCGCTGGTGATTTGTGTATCCGGCTCCTCTGTGCACACATGATAAGTACCCCTAAGCAAATATTAAAGACTTGAATAATAATGTTGTAGAACAAATAGAAATATAGTAATTATTTACAACACTTAAATAAAATTGAAGAAAACCTGGAGGCTTGTTTCCTGTGTGTTGTGCGCCCCACACCTCCACCTTCATCGTCATCAACCTGTCGTGCTTTCAACATGATTCTTACGAGATGTTTATGAAGCAACTTCACTCCAGACTTACAGGAATCCCTAATTGAAACTGGGCACATTGACCCAGGTAAAGAATTATAGGAACAAAGGAAGTAGATTGGGCCCATGCCCTTAACTGGGGAAATTCACATTACAAATGAAGTAACATTGAGTGATGGGGGAGTGGACTGGGGGTGAGGGCTTAAATGGAATGAAGACGAATGAAGGAGTAGCCATTCATTCCATCAATCACTCAGGCAGATATCTGAGGTGTTTCCCATGTGCTAGGCACCCAGTTAAGCAACCAGGGACGTGATCCCTGTCCTGTGGTTGTTTACAATCTAAGTAAGAGTGTTCCCTGTTCGGATCAGATGGAGAACATCATTAGATCTCCCCTCCTCGAACTGAGACAGGTCTAGAGGTGAGATTTCAGAGGTTATATGATAAGATGGCCCTCTAAGATATGTGCATGTGTTGGCGGGTGTCTGTCCCTTGCTGTTCCTGGTCCCCCCACACCACACACACAACGAGGACTTAACTACTGATTGTTTAAACAACAGCTAATTCAGGGCACCCGGTTGGCTTAGTCGGTTAAGCGTCCGACTTCGGCTCAGATCATGATCTCACAGTTAGTGGATTCTGGACCAACGTCAGGCTCTGAGCTGACAGCTAGCTCAGAGCCTGAGGCCTGTCTTCGGATTCTGTGTCTCCCTCTTTCTCTGACCCTCCCCTGCTTACACTGTTTCTCTCTCTCTCAAAAATAAATAAAACATTAAAATAAATTAAAAAAACAAAAACAAAAAACCCCCGCTAATTCATAAATTAGTAACAAGAAATCATTGATAGTTTTATTTTTAAGTCATTTTATTATTTACTTTTATAAATAGATGTATTGGTTTAGTATAACAAATTGATTATTAAAGTAAGTGATGAATTATTAATAAGGTTCAGTAATCATCAATAGTTAGCGAATTTCCTGCAATCGTTCAAGAAGTACTAGAAGGTACATTCACTGGTTCTTCCCATCATTTTACCTGAGGACGCTGGCCCCCACTGTTATTTCTCCAACTCTTTTACTTTCTCAATTTCAGAAGGCAATGCCTGGCAGATTGAGCGCTTCTGTGGGTTTGTGACATTTGGGAAAGTACTTTTTTTGCCTTGCTACTGGTCCAGAGGAAAGACTGCAAGGAAGTTCCATAAATAGCAGGACGTTCGGGAAACAGCGCTGCTCTCCAGGTTGTGGGCAAAGGCACCTGTTCTGTCCATGAACCAGTGGCCCTAGATTCCGACAGAGCAGAGCATGGTTTCAGAGCAGAACAGAAGCTCACGCCCTGAGCGAGACGAATGAGAACTTAAACCAGTTCAAGAAGAGTCGTGACAATGGATGAATACGAAGCAGGCTATTAAGGGAAATCAGGGAAGTTCCAAGTACATCTCGGGCCTTTTAGCGTGGTGTCTTAGAAGGTAAACACTGGACTCTCCCTCACACGTTCCTCAGCATCGTGGTCGGAATTCTGGGCTAGTGGCCTTTGGTCTGATCTGCGATGACATTTCTGATCTTCTTAAGAATATGGGACCAGAAAAGGTCACGCTAGAACACCCAAAAGAGCAGGTGAGCTGCCTCCAGGGCCACAGTCTGCCCTGCACACAACTCCAGATTTAGGACACGAGTTCTTCAAGCATGCTACACCAAATGCCTCGGCACCTGCTAAAAACAGACTTTCAGTGTGGGTCATGCTAACGGTGATGATGCCTGAGGCGGCGGAAGCGAACACGTTAATTTCCTTTGTTCCCAAATAGGTAAGTGGGGGCAATCTCATTGAGGTGGTCAGTTTCCAAATGTGCAATCCACGAGAGTTCCCTTGACTCCAAACCTGGTTTGCAGACACTCTGGCCCTGGCTAGTTCCACTCTCATCCCTTGAGTTACAGTTCATTATTAGGGGGAATCCAGCAGTCTGTACCTTCCCCAGGAGCAGGAATGCTTTGGGTCCAGAGCTCAAGGATCCCCACCCCCCTTTTCCTACCCACTTTCCTTCTTTCCCTGTTTTGCTCCTTCCCCCTCTCCATTCTCCCTTCTTTCTGCTCCTTGGCTTTCATCAGCCAGCCCTCTTGCTGTGGCACCAATGGCCCTGCCCGGACTTCCTGGATATTGCAGGGAAAAAAGCTGCGTCAGTGAGATTCAGGGCTGCCCCTTTCCTTCTAGCTCCTGCCCGGACAGAGCCACGGCCCTTGTGAGCACACCCGGAGTGTGGAAACCCTAGCATTGATGGGAAAGAAGAGAGGGGTTTTTGAATCTCTCACTTTCCTGTCCGTTAGAGTCATCATTCTCAACCAAGGTTTGGGGCCAAAACTGGGGCCTAATTCAGTGATGGAAACCCCAAGCTTCAAGGCTGGGCTGGTGCAATACAGGGAAGGATTGCGGACAGGAAGTGGTGTGGCTGCGTGGGTGTGAGGGAAGGGTTTCCTCCCTTCGACACTTTCTATGCTGAAGGGGCCTTTCTCAGCCTGCCTCCCTCCCCCCCCAGCCCAACAAACAGCCGCTTGGAGACCAAATTCAGATGTGGGGTGCCAGCCAGGCAGCGCACACAGCACAGGTGTGAATACAGCCCAGTAAATCCACTTTCCAGCAACTTCTACTTCCCTTGTCCCCCCTGGAATAATACGATAGTTTTTCAAGTATATTTATAGAGAATTTGCTTCTTCAGAGTAGGAGCTGGGGAGCTGAGACAGCCACTGACGTTACCAGGCGGGGACAGGGACATTCTTAGCAGCCGAACTCGGTGAACGTTTGGGTTTCAGAACTCTTGGCACATGGCCAGTTATCTTGGAGGGGACTTAGAGCCTGGCACCATGACTCACGGCCCTGGGTTTCCCTAGTTTGGGTTCTTTGACTCCAAATTTACTGCTCTGGCTTTTGGGCAGCTCCCCCTCGATGCACACACAGCTCAGGGAGGAAGCCCTCTGTGTTTGGCAGCTGATTTGAATCAAGGCCTTGTTCACAGATAACGTGGGCAGCACACTGGAGCCAAGTGACTGGATCTGGGGGGATTTTGGAGGCACAAGTGAAGGACTTGGGGAATACCCTGGGGACACAGAGGTTTCGATTATGATGCCAAGTGGATGACAGAGCCCTTTATTAAACAGGTAAAAACAGACTGAGAAGCCTCTTTGTAAGGAAGACGGTGAGATGGTGAGTCCGGCTGTGAACATGTTGAGGTGGACATGCGTGTGCGAGGCTCTCTCGCGGACATGTGACGGGCAGCTGAGTGTCTCTGAGAGGAAGCCGGGCTCCGGGTACCGGTGTGAGAGTTATCAGTTTAGGGAAAGATGGAAATGGAGACCCTAAGAACAGGAGTCCCTTTCTACAGTGAAGCAGCAGGTAGAGAGACAGACAGAAACGCGGACGCTTAGCGTCTTCATTTTGGCGGACTACAGGGAGCTCAGACCTGAGATCTGTCCACTAGGTTTGGCAGCCAGAGCTCACTGGTGACCTCTGAGTGGGCGGTCCCAGTGAGAGGGTGGGAGCAAACGCTAGGTCTTATGGCAGAGACAGAAAGATGTTCCTCAAATCCAGGTTGTCCACCCCCTGAGCACCTGGCTTTCAATTCCCACGTCCCTTATAACTCATTGAGGCCGTGTGACTAAGGTCTGGCTGTGGACTGTGGGCGAAGATGGTGTACTATCACCTCTAAGATAGGACCCGCTCCCCACCGTCTTCCCTGGGCCCCTCATCCTGAGTCTCCCAGCCAGAGTCGAGGAGCCAGGGGACTCCAAGGCCTTGGGGGTACAGAGCAACTTGATGGAAGGAGATGGGTCCCTGAATTATCATGTGGAGCAGGGGTCACTCAGGCCAGGGAGGTCAGCAGGCACAGATACCCTGGGGTTAGTGGTGCCGTGGGGGGAGCAGCCGGCTGAACAGCAGTGCCAGTAGGGGTCAGAGCAGATCAGCGGAACTGCTAACGGGGTGTGCAAGCTAGGAGAACGCGGAAGTTCCGCAGGATCTGGCTGAGACCCAGCCAGAGCGTAAAGTGCTCCCTGCAGGGACTGAGAGTGCTGGAGTTGAAAGACAGCAGCAGCAAAACACCTGCAGGCCCGAGGCACACATTTTGTGTCCATACTCACAGCCACTTAGGCACCTGGGCCCTGGCTCTGAGTCTGCCCCTCATGGCCAGCCCCCTCACCTGAGCTACACAGTCCTGGCCAGCCTTGAGAGATGCTGACAGAAGGCCATGCCACATGTAGACCCTGGTCCTGGCCCCAAGTCACCTCCTGCGATGTGGCTTCAGCCTGACTCCATCACTCTACAGTGGGTCAGGAGTCAGACCACCTAGGGTTCCAACCTGTTTCTGCTACTCACCGCCCATGGCTGACTCTGAGCAAGGCCTTCCCCTCACTGAATCTGAGCCACTTGTCTGCAGAGTAAATGTATCCGGCTGGATGATGTATAAAATCTCTCGTACTAAAAAATTCTACGATTCCCCTGAAACAGCTGCATTCAGGAAGATGTGGCCTGGTTCTGCCAGCCAGCGGCAGCCCGGGTCTCCAACGGCAGACTTCCCACGCCCCTGACCAGGGAGACCTTGCGGCCGTCAGCCTGTGTGAGTTACAAGGGACCTGCAGGCCTCCAAAAGGTCTGAGGACAGGGGACCCTTCCGCAGGAAAGAGGACGCTTGCGAAGAGTAGCCAATATGAATACTCGTATGAAGTCAGCAAGCCTGTCGCCCTTAGGAGGGGCTTGCATTCTCTTTTTTTACTCTCTTCTTTTTCAACCATCTGCATTTACAGCAAAGCACTTTCATTTCTCTTCCCATTTCCTGTGCCCTTTATGACGGGATGGCTCTGCCCTCCACCATTTCCTGGGTCCAGGGAAAAAGAGAATTAGAAGAGGACTGGGAGTCCTCTCCCGGGCTTTTCTCACCCGGCCCACCTTCAACTTGTCATGGTTCTGCTTTTCCTGAGATAATAATTAGACGGGACTTTTGAAAGGAAATTGCTCTCCTCATCTGCCAAAATATTTGTTTTTAAACCAGGGAGCAGATTTCCCCATCCCATTGTCGATTCTGACTAAATAAAGTAAACTTGCCCTCCGATCCTGTGCCTACTTCTGGAACGGGGAGATGACCCAGGAGTGTCCGGAGCAGTCAGGAAAACCAGCTTGGAAGAGAAAATCTCCCGTGACAGCCCGGCATGGGTGGGGGTGTTGACCAAGATGGAGAGCTCCCCAAAGCAGGCAGGGGTCACGCCCAGCACGACTACCTCTACGGGACCCAGCTGGGCTGGCCGGCAAGTTCCAGGCCTCCAAAGGTGTCTCCTGCATGGAGCACAGATATGGCCATGGGGAAGATGGCCGGGGAGGGGGGAGAGCAAGGCCCAGGAGCCCCAAAACAGTGAGGAGACAGAAGATGACCTCTCCAGGATTTCTAAATCCCAAGAACTTGGCAAAATGAGACATCACAGCCATCTTTATTATCCAAATTCGAGAGGCAATGATTCTGCACAACACAGAACCTATTAGCTGCCAAAGTGGATTCGAGGTGACTCCTGAGGGTGGCCTCCCTGCCAGCATTGGCTCAAGGCTCTGAGAGGTGCTGGCGGGAGTGTCATGTTGAGCCGTCTGCTGAGGGCGTGGCCAGGAGCTCCGAGGAGGGGACCCGGCCACAGGGCCCCCCTGGACACAGATGCGGAGGGAACCCTCCTCCCAGGTGTGGAAACGACCGAGGCTCCTCCCTCAGCGGAGGAGGAGGATCCTTGGGCTTCATCGGGGCAGGCAGCCGGCCACGGGGTCCGGCCGTGGCACCGGCATAAAGTTCATGGGGCACAAGAGCAGCGGGCACATCTTCTCGTGCTCCTTCAGCGCCTCGCTCAGCTGCTGCAGCTCGGCCGTCAGCTTCCCGATCTCTCTGCGCAGCACAGTGTTCTCCTGCTCCAGGCACTCGTACTCCTGCCGACACACAGAACGGGGAATGGTTTCTGCGGGCGGTCCCTCCGCTGACGCTCCGCGCCTCCCCGGGAACACGTCCTCACTGACTGTGCCCCTTGCCCTGCCGCTACTATTGGCCGGTAGCTTCATGTTTCTCTCCTCCCACCGGGATGCAAGGTTCCTAAGGGCAGGGCTTTGCTTTCTGAATCAACTTTCTTGAGATACGATTTACATCAAATAACATACACCTGTCTTAAGGGTCTATCTAAGTCAATGAGTTCTGGCAAATGTAAGCGTTGGTCGAGAGAACGTTTCCATCACTCCCAAAAGTTCCCTCAGGCCGTCGGTTGCAGCCAGCCTCTCCTCCCCCAACTGTGCAGCTGCTTTCTGAAGATCTCTGTTGGGGTCACTGCTATGGCCCCAGCACCTGGAACAGTGCCTGGAACAGCAGAGATGTTTGCTGGCTGCACGAGTAAATGAATGAAAATACCCCTTGCCATGGCTTTGCCCCAACACTCATCTGTGAAATTTCCACTATACCAGAGTTTGCAGAGGCTCAGACCTGGAGGGGCTCCTAGAGACCCCTGAGCCCAACCCACAGAATGCAGAAACCGGACCTCCAACTCGTGCTGGGCACTCTCTTCTTCACAGGGCAGTCCCTGCCGCTTCCCTCCTGCTCTATTAGAAAGCTCATCTTTGTGCTGATCCAAAATCTCTCTCTCTCTCTCTCTCTCCTTCAAACCCACCTATTGGGCTTGGTTCCACCTTATGGAACCACACAGAGTAAATTCAATACTTTTTCAACATCACAGTTCTCAAAATATTAGGAGACAGCCCCATACCACTTCCCCTTAGGTATTCTCTCAGCCCAACTGTCTCAGGTCCCTTGAGCTCCTAGGGTTTTAGGGCTTCTGGTCCTTCTGCCTTCCTGGAGGTCATCCCAACACACGCTCCACTTGGCTGGGATCTCTGAGAAAAATGCCATTCCCAAAACACAGTGCATGATTCTGCGAGTGGCCTGACCATGCAGAGGGCTGGTGCCTGGAGGTGGCCCGCTCTGGGGCTGGACCCAAGCCTGCAGCCACCTCACTCTGGGCTTGCAGAGAGGGGCCAGCTCTGTCTGCATCAGCTGCTTCTCTGTCTACGTCTGGATGACAACTGGTGTTCTGGAGATTCGAGGTGGGCCCTACGTCCACCTCTCCCGACTTTCACCCTCTTCTCTTGGGCATCTCCCAGCTCAGCAAAGTCCTTTTGAACCGTGACGCGTGAGCTCACGGATCACGATGCTACACAGCTACGAGCTGGCCACTAGCTTGCTGAGCAGGTCTTCCTTGTCTTCCTCCAAGTCGTCAGGAAGTTCTATGATAAACACTCCACCAACGGCAGAGCCCCAGGGCATGCCGACGGAGACCGTCCCAAGGTTGACAATCTTATTTAAATCTTGCTGTAATGTTGTGTACAGTGCATTTGCAGCCGTGGGGACCCAACCTTATTACCTATCACATTTTTTCTCTTACTAGTAGTTTTTAAGAAATATCACTTAAAACGTCTGTTCCTCTTACAGTTCCCTAAAGCCCACGCTAATGGGCTAATGCTGTTCTCCTCAAGTGGACTACCTCCCTCCTTTTCTGTGTGGGCTCAGCTCAAGCCTACCACCTCCAGGAAGGCTTCCCTGAGCACAGCACTTCACGGAACCACATCCCTCATTACGTGTTCTATTCAATCTTCTCTAGTCAATCTTGTATCATATTCAATCTTACTTATACTAAATAAGGTCTCTCCCCAAAGATCAGAAATGTATGGCACCTAAGAGCCTCTGCTACCCTCTGCGGTGCCCCGCCTGACAGGTCGCCGTGCTCAGGGACACCTCAGCCACGGTCCTCTGCCTTCTCCTCTCACTTGTTTCCTTCCCCACCTCTAGGTGCCAGTGGGGCTGCACACACACAGGCCATCTTAGCCTTCCCCAGGCAAGCCCTCAGGATAGTCTGGAACACTCTCTAAGGCAGCAAGCTGCACCCCTTCCTCCCGCAGGCTGTCCTGGGTCAGTCTGATTTCACTAGTGCCCGGGCCCCGTTCTGCCTTCGGTGCTCCTCACTGCCTGCCAGCTCCCTCTGGCCTCTGACAGACTCCAGTCCTGGGGCCCGAATTCCATCTGCAAAGCAGCCACGAGCCCTCTGTGGGCACGGGGAGGGAAGGCAGGCAGCCGGCCTGCAGCAGCAGGTGACAGGCTGCAGCTCCGTGAGGCGCATGTACACACGCGCACGAACACGCACACACGCAGGCACACACACACACACACACACACACACGCTGCACCCTACAACCGGAAATGCTCTTCACTTCCAAGTAAAATGGAGAATAGATGCAAATGGTTCCCATGAGCTAACATTAAAGAATTTTTTAAATGTTTATTTATTTTTGAGAGAGAGAGACAGAGGGTGAGAGGTGGAGGGGCAGAGAGAGAGGGAGACAGAGAATCTGAAGCAGGTTCCAGGCTCTAAGCTGTCAGCACAGAGCCCAACGCTGGGCTTGAACTCAAACTGTGAGATCATGACCTAAGCCAGAGTCGGACGCTTCACTGACTGAGCCACCCAGGCTCCCCTAATGAGCTAACATTTCAACTAGATTCCAAAAACTAGGAAAGTCACTTGCCATGGCAGAACATTCCAGACTGCCCTTCTATATTCTGGCAGGACGCTGTGAGCTTCTGAGTTTTATCTCCAGAAGCCATGAAAGGCCATGCTGACTAAAGTCTTCCCGAGGTACAACTGCCTCCCCCAAACCGCAGCCCAGCAGCCCCCTCATCTGCCTTCTCTGCAGGGACTTTCTCTTCTGGAATTTGACTTTTACTTCCAAACCCGCTGAGGGACTTTCATGGAGCTGAGAGAATAAAAAGAGAAGTCACCATCTCCAGGTGAGTCCAGTTCAAGAATAAAAGGCAGAGCTTGAGCAGGTGGAGAGGAGGTGTGAGAACACAGGGAACAAAGGGGGAAGAGTCACACCCACTTCACACCAAGAAGAAAGTACTTGGACTTGACATATATGAAACATCAGCCCCTTTGCTATTTCCAAAGAGTTGATCAGTTTAGCTCAAATCTTGCTGACTTTCAAGTCTTTCGCTGCAGGAGGATTGGAGGCCACTGCGCTGCCTTCCCTGGTGTTTGGCAGGACACGGTCGCAAAGCAGAGACCAAACATTCCAGGTGGTGAAGTCTCTACAAATCCCAGTTCCACCTCAGAAACTAAGTTGTCTGGGGCAGCGATTCTCAACAGGAGCAGTTCTGGCTGTCCCCAGGGGACACGTATCATGTCTGGAGGCAGCTGGGTTACCACCACTGGGGCAGGGGGCGCGACTGCACCCAGTGGGGAGAGGTCAGGGGCGCAGCTCAACAGCCTACAGTGCCCAGGACAGCACCCCCAAACAAGGACGTATCCGGCCCCAAGTGTCAGTAGTGCCGAGGGCGAGAAACCCCGTTCTGGGCATCTAAGAGAGGCTGACTGGGGACCGAGGGGCTGTCTGGGGGGATCCAGGGTCCAGGACTTAAAAAAAAAACCTGACAAACAAGCTAATGTGGGTACCTGGAACCAGAGATGACAGCAAAGGCAGGAAGTAAATGAGAGGGATGAAAAGGCCATCAGGAGGGCACAGCCACACACAGACCCCAGTTCACAAGCAAGGAAAGTGAAACTCTGAGAGGCACAGTGACTTTTCCAAGGTCATGCAGACTTGGAACCTGACTTCAAGGTCAATTGCACTCCTCGAGCAAGGATAGCAATTCTGCTTTCACTTGGCAGTGCCTGGCCCCAAATTTCCCTGTGGTGGTTACTGGCAGTGAAGGGCTAGAAGGGCTCAGGATTTTACAATGAGCCTATTCCCAAGCCCTAAGCTGAGCTCCTTCCCAGCAGAAAACTCCGTCCCCATCGGGGAGGGCCGTACAAGTTAGTGTCATCATCAGTTTCTAAACCGAGGCTGGGGTGGGGGGGAGTGACATGAAGCATTCTCTTAGAACATGCAACATCTGAAAAAACCGTGGCAACATAGACCACAAGCAAATTGCCTCAGAAATCCGTCAGTTGGTGACATTTGGGGTTCCTGAAGATGGCATCGTCTGCCTTCCTTTTCTGACTCAACGTTCTTTCTCAGTCTTACACCTTCAGATGCCTGGTTCGAACCAGTCTGACCCACTTCTGAGACACCTTCTGGCTCCTCGCAGAAAGCCGGACCGTTCACCCGCGTCCCTGTTTGTGAGTGTGGACTCAGGCGTGTGCCCAGTGTTCAGAGATGAATAGGGGCTGAAATCCCCACGAGAGGCGTAAGTGGCTTGACGAGAGGATTTGAGAAGCCACAGTGAGCGCTGAGGCACGCAGACGCCCGTCAAGAACAGCTTCTCGTCACCACGGTTGGGCTTCCAGCAACCACCTCGCTGAGGGGAAAATTCAGACTGAAGAGTGACTCGAGCCTGTCCCTGGCATGGCCTGCTCTGGCTGTCCCGGCCCTGCCCTCCCGGGAGGACTGGCCTCCAGCTCTGCAGACAGAGACCTGGGAGAGGTGGGAGGTGGCCCAGAGGCTTCTGGGAGCTGGGACCCGAGGAGGTTTCTCAGGGTGTCGGAGGTAAGAGAGGCTCCGGTGAGTGAACAAGGTGGGCAGGACAGAAAAGTGGGAATTTTAAACAAGCTCTAAATATTCTCCTTTGTGGTATCAAGAAAGGCAAATAAAGATCTGAGTGACGATGAGATGCGCAGCGATGCTCCCCTCAGGGTGGGACAGACGAAGGACTGAGGAAAGCCCTTTCCTTAGGCTAATCGCCCTGCGGAGTGGTGGGCAGCCATGGCTTCCGGGTGCGGCTGTCTGTACCCCTTCGTGTCTCCTGGAGAGTGGGCCTGGTCCCTGGTTTGAAGAGGTTTCTGAGAACTGTGTCTGGCTCTTACCTTCCCCGTCCTAGACGCGGCCTGGAGCCCGACGGGGCCTGGAGGGCTTTCCCGCCATTACCCAGGGCAGCATGCTACGTGCTCTGCCCTCAACTCACCCACCGGAGCACAAGAAAGCTCTGCTTTCCCGTGGTCTTTAACCAGATACCCCACCCTCAATATGCAGATTTTTTCCAAAGTCTTTTTCTACTATTGTTACTGTTGTTTTTTGTTGTGTTTTGCTATGTTGGCCCTACAGAACATAGATCCCCACAGCTGCACTGCCCTCCCTGGAAGGAGACGAGGAATAAACAGAGGAGAGAGAACTCATGTGCTACCGCGTGGTCCCAATAGGACATTCCTCTTCTACAGCAGAACCACGATGTATTTCCATTTTCCTGAGCCAGCCACCTGCTCCCCCACACCCTCCTGTGACCAAGAACACTTGTGAGTCACTAGTGACAGTGGAGGTGTGGGCTACATACGGAGGGGCCATGGTCCTCAACACTGTGTTTCCCAGAGAGACTGTCCTTGGTGAGGGGACCCGCCAGTGGTGGGTACACCGGATGTACTCTTTTGGCTCCACAGGGACAGAGAAGGGAGTGTTCTCCAATGGAAGACAGTTATGGGCTTCAGGTCAGTTAGTCCCGTTTCTCAGAAGACCACCAGCACCACTGGTCATGTGACACAGTACATGGCCAGCAGAAGGGGCTAGGAACCCCAGGGAAAGGCCCTCCAGCATGGTTCTAAGTAGGATCAGGCACGAGTAAATGTGGTACCACCCCTAACTTTCCCAGGCACCCAGCTGATTTGGGTATCAAATCCAGTCCTTACAGATACTGAGAGAAATCTGTCTTTCTTGACACTGGAGTATTTATGTTACCTTCTGAGGAAGATAGTATAAGGGCCTCCCAAAGGTCTACCTCCATCCTCGGGAGCCTGTGAATATGTTACCTTACGTGACAAAAACGACTTTGCAGATGGGATTAAGAATTGAATGTGGCCAGGGGCATCTGGGTGGCTCAGTCAATTAAGCATCTGACTCTTGATTTCCACTCAGGTCATGATTTCATGGTTCATGAGTTCAAGCCCTGCGTCAGGCTCTATGTTGACAGCATGGAGCCTGCTTGGGATTCACCGTCTCCCTCGCTCTCTGCCCCTCCCCCACTCGCGCTTGCTCTCTCTCTTTCTCAAGATAAATAAACATAAAATAAAAAAGGATCTGATCATGAGATTATCCTGGAATATGCAGGTGGACCCAATGTGATCATGTGGGTCCATATAAGTGAAAGAAGAAGTCATGAGTCAGAGGAGATGTGACCATGGAAACAGCGACAGACTAAGATAGCACGAAAACAGCTTAACTAGCCAGTGCTGGCTTTGAAGATGGAACGGAACCACAAGCCAGGGAACACAGAAGCCTCTAGAAGCCAGCAAGGGCAAGGAAACGGATTCTCCTCTGGAGCCTGTGGAAGGAATGAAGCCCTCTTGACACCTAGATTTTTGTCCCAGACACCTGACCCCCAAAACTGTAAGATGATAAATCTGTGTTGTGGCAAGGCCCCCAAATTTGTCACAATTTGTTACAGAGGCCACAGGAAACCCACTACTTTCCCTGAACCCTCCTACGCTTCCCGAAACAGGAATGAGAGCTCCCTCCTCGCTTTGTGACCCAGCAGCAAGGCCTCGGCCACGGTAGTGTTTCACATATATTTGGGGAAGCTCCTGTCCAAGTCGCCGAGTCACCACCACACACACAGTCACTTGGGACTTAACAACGGAGTGTCCCCTAGTGTTTTCTTAAGTATAACGCACCTGGCTTGGACGAGAAGCTTCTCGAGGGGAAGAGCCCTGGCTGTTGAGCCAGAAGTGCCCTCTGGGGTGACCTCATAACCTGATCCAGACCCAAGGCTGCTTCGGCAGCAAAGGGGAAGGAAGAAAGCAGTCTTCTGTGGAAAGTTTCCAGGATAATACAGGCTGGGAAGGACCTTCCCGGATCCTCATCTGAAGACCCTATCTCTTTTTAGGGCCCAGCCCTTGTGCTCCCAGGAAAGAGTCTAACGGGTGTCACTTATGCTCACTGTGAATTTACACCAGTGGGTCACCCCTCCCTGGAGTACGCGCATCCTCAGTCTGTTCTCGGTTCACTGGGAAAGGGTTTTCAGAGACTGCTGTCGTCCCCTCCTTACACCTCGGTCGGCTGTGCTGTCAGCGCCCCCAGACTCGCCTTGCAGAGACAAGCTGTGGCTAGAGAGCAGGCAGGGAAACGCTAAACTGAAATCCCCAATTACTCACACCAACTCTGTGTACAGATGCCGGTTCAGAACTGTCAGCAATTCTTTGCCCAGGCCCTCGGATGCCTTCGAGGCCAGTTCCTGATATGGGGCAGTCCCCAGTCCCGGCAGTGAGGACATGTGGGATGGAGGGTGGAGGGCAATGGAAGAAGAGTTTAGGATAAGTCCCGGGGTCCTGATGCAGGTCACGAGAAAGGCGATTAGTTCTGGTAACTGTAACTCAAGACAGCGAAGAGAGAGACTCGGGGTAAACACGCACCGTCACAGCCACGCTGCCCCCGAGCAGCCGGCAGCAGACCCATCTGGAGACATCTCAGCAGACATTTGAGAATGGGGTCAAGGGCCCGGGACTGAGGTCTTGCCATGCCCATAATCAATGTGGGCAGTTGATGCTGAGAGAACAGATTAATAGATCAAATCTTCCACGATAGGAAGGAGAAAAGGCAGAGTCTGAAAGCCCAGTCAGTACCAACTTTTAAGAAAACAGAGAGAGAAAAGGTAGCAAAGAAACTGAGAAGAAAGGCAGTTAAGAGGTCAAGTGGGAAATGTGGCCTTTTAGAAACTAAAAACCTTGAGAGAAGGTCTCATGGAGGGAAGGGTTGGGGTACCTGGGTGGCACAGTTGGTTAAATGTCTGACTTCGGCTCAGGTCATGATCTCATGGTTCGTGAGTTTGAGCCCTCTCTGCTGTCAGCTCGAAGCCTGGAGCGGACTTCAGATTATGTCTCCCTCTTTCTCTACCCCTCCCCCACTCATGTGCACATGCTATCTCAAAAATACACATTTAAAAATCTATTTTAAAAAAGGACATGGTCAATGGTGTCAAATGTTCCAGTAAGGTCATGGTTGATGAGTCTACAAAGAGGCCCCTGGATCAGGCAGTGCCAGGGCACCAGCGGCCTCACTGGGAGTAGCTTCTGTAGGAAGGGTGTGTGTGTGTGTGTGTGTG
>PISW01013805.1:0-24322 GCA_004023785.1 Mungos mungo
GTAGTATAGAGGTGGAATTTAAGGAAGGGTATTAAGCAGGCTGTGTTTTAGCTTATAGGCAAGTAATAAATTGTATCATGTATCTTGAATGTATCATAGATAAGCTGCTAAATAACGATTGCCACTTCAGATAGCTGTGAAATTAGGTGATTAACTAGTTGGTACTTAACCTATTAATTTCTGTATAAGCCTAATTACATGAAATAGAAGTGGGGGTTTTGATTTTTTACTTTGCTTTTCTGTTTGGAGTGTCATTGTTACTACTGTATTGTAAATGACGGAAAATAAGTGCATATGTTAAAAAAAATAAATTGTGTTATATAAAAAAAAAGACAGAAATATGTGGCTGGTTTTGATAAAGACCAAGTTATTCTTTTTAAGAGAAAGCACTTTTCTTATATCAGTATATTTCTTTTTAAGCTTATTTTTATTTCACCAAATGCAATCTAATTAATAAGTGTATTTTAATGAATGTTTTAAGAGTAAGAAAGTAATACTTGTTTGACTATGTTTTTAAACACTTTTTATTATTAGAGAGTCAATCTCATGTTTTGTCCCCAAATATAAGTCTCACTCTGCAAAGCACTAATAAATGGCTTCTTGCCTCACTTGTTCCAGTAGTATGTGGCAGTGGAGGCTACATCCTTCATCCCAACCCACAAAAACTTCAATGCTTGGAAACCAGAGTTAAGCATAGGAAGAAAAGATAACTTTTTTTTTTTTTTACCTAATCACAGTCCTGAAAATAATATGTAATAGGGCATTTTTAATCTCCCCTCTTTATTCAGAGGAACTTTTATAACCATTCAATAAAATACTTACTGTGATACCTAACTTAAGAAGAAATTTTATTTTTGGGCTGTTTAATTCTTCCATACATTAGAAATAGCACTTACATAAGTGTCTGGGTGACTCAGTCAGTTAAAAGCATCTGACTTCCACTCAGGTCAAGATCTCATAGTTCATGAGTCCAAACCCTGCATAGGGCTCTGTTCTGCTGGCTCGGATCCAGGAGCTTGCCTCAGATTCGGTGCTCCTCTTTCTCTCTGCCTCTCCCCTTCTCTCTCGAATATAAATAAATGTTTAGAAAGAAAGAAAGAAAGAAAAAGAAAAAGAAAGAAAGAAAGAAAGAAAGAAAGAAAGAAAGAAAGAAAGAAAGAAAGAAAGAAAGAAAGAACAAACTTACAGGACACCTGAGTGGCTCAGTCTGACTCAATTTTTGGCTAAGGTCATGATGGTTCCTGAATTTGAGCATTTGAGCCATTCATTGGGTCTTATGTTAAAGAGTATGGAGTATGGAGCCTGCTTGGGATTCTCTCTCTCTCTCTCTCTCTCTCTCTCTCTCTCTTAAATAATAAAGAAAATAAACAGCCCTCACTAAGCTGAATAAAAGCCAGTTGTTGTGATAGTACATTAAAGGAGATGGGAAAGTTAAACAGAGTATGATAAACGATCCTTGAGAGTTTGATGTTCAAATTATTCACTTAAAAAAATCTAGCTGGTTAAATAAAATGGATCCAGAAAAATGAGAATATATATGAAGTGGGAATAAAGACTATTTCCCCAAATGCCCTTCTAAAAATACCATGAAGAAGGTCAAAATGTGCTATCAATTTTCAGTTAATCCAATATGCTTATGTCTTATACCAACAGATCCTATATCTCTGTCAATATCTATATGTTTTGTAATTAGCTCTTTTGATGCACAGTATTTTTAAAGAAACTTAAGAAATATTAACGGACAATTCATCAAGGTAAATATTCTGAGTGCCTTAATGTTTATCTCCCTTAGTGGAGAAGCTAGTATTGACAAATAAGGAGAGAAAATGGGAAGGACTTACCTTGCTAAGTATGAAGAAATCCAAAACTTAAAAATTAAAAAAATATATTAATGATGTGTCAATGTAGGTTCATCAGTGGTAACATGTACTACTTTGGTGGTGGAAGTTGTATTATGTGTGAGGCAGGAGCCATATGGGATATCTCTGTTTCTTCCTCTCAAAACCACTCGAAAAATAGTATTTTAAAATATTAGTGATGGAGTGTCTTAGAAGGGATATTATTATTTCAGAGTGTTTGTAATAATAGGAGATAGTTTATAGAATGTATACTATACTATTCTTACTATTGCATGACTATCTGAAGTGAAAAAAGAGGGAGCATAATTTTCAAATTGGATGAAGAGGGGAATAATACCCAAGCATCTATGAACTGATAGGTTATTTTTTACTATCTAGTTTTAGATTTCTAGTGGAATAAGAGTCAATCTGATCTAAAAATTTATACTTGAATTAAGATACTAATGGTTTATGGTAAATAGGTTCTGATGTCTATTTTTGCTTTCAAATTAATGTATTTAATTTTGAAGATGAAAATTTTGAAAAGACTGTATCTCTTATTTCCTAGTGTTCCATAATAAGCTTTTGTTTGGATTGGTTCAAACAAAATAATTGGTATAATACAAAATTAGTACAGTAAAAATATGAGTTGTGATTAGTATAGTACAAAAATGGATATTGTTTGTATTGGTACAAACAATACAAATAAAGTAATACTGTGGTCTTATATGAATTCTCCCTCTTATACTACTTTTTACAAGGAACTGAACTTATTTAGATTTATTCAGAACCTTTCACATGCCAAACATTATGCTCTACTTAAGCCAATCATTTCAAGCAATCCTAACCTGATTGTATTTTAAGTTGTTGCACACTCGAGTCAGAATGTCTTAGTATAGTCATTGCACAAATGAAAAAAAAAAAAAAAAGAAGTTCATGGATATAACTTGCCCAAAATTGCATATACAGTTAGTGGTGGGTCCATTACTCACCACAGATATGCATTTAGAAACCATCTAACAGAAGTATTTTATGTGTGATGCTAATTCACTGACATCTGGTAAGTAGTTCACTCAAGGCTACTGAGAAATGGAAAGTAACAATTAGGACACTAATCTGATGGACTCTAGAATTTTTTTCCACTAGCGATCTTAACACTTTTAAAAATGAATTAAATTATTGAAAAATGTCTAGTAGCCAGATGTCTCAACTGAGCTAAATAGTTGCTTTGAGAGCAGATATTGAAGGTCTATATGTATATCCTCATATATGTTGCTGTCATAAGCAGACACATGCTACAAACTACACTATAGCCACATAATTTTGAAGTGTTCCTATAAAGTCATCTTCTGAAATTCCCCACAATCCCTTGACAAGCCCTTTCATACAAAGAAACAAGTATACACACAAACAATATATACAAGGATACCTTATTCCCATTATGCAGGTAATATAATAATGCAGAAATAAGAAACACAGAGACATACATATAGGCCCACTTATAAAGATGCTCCTATACGGACAAAACTTTGGTAGTAGTATAAATATAAATTGACACAAAAAACAATGCCCATCAATGCTCTACATTAAAAATACCTACGTAGAGTTGTTTCTTAAATTTGTAATCTTTTTTAATATTTTAAATAAACTTAAGTTTTTTGGTCTCTACTGATTTCAAATAGAAAAGGTATAAAGATAAAAAGATTTACTGTTTCTCATATATATTTATTTAGACTTTGTGAAAAACCAAAAGGCCAAAATGATGTGATAGATAATATCAAGCCAATAGAAAAACTTTAGAAATCAGAAGTTACAAGATGGTCCTTTGACATTTTTCTGAATTGACCCAATTCTTTCCTCTTATACCTATGAGTTTATGTATAATTTCTGAGTTATCAGCAGTGACAGCCAAGGTTGAAAAATGACATGATACTTACTTATTAGAGATTCATTTGGATATTGTCATGTTGAACTTTTGCCTCTTTGCAATTCCATAAAATCTCAACTTTAAACTAGCCTTGCAAAAAATATCTTAGTTTAGATTATATAAAGAATACCTCCTTCCATTATCAGGTTATGAAGTTTGTCATTCATTTAGTCAATCATTTCTTCATTCAAAAAATGTTTATAAGGCATGGCCATATGAAAGTAATGATTAGAACTTTATATGGAGATATAGATGAAATACTAACCCTGCCCTTGAACTCATTCTAGAAGGAAAGCTGATACTCAGATAACAAAAAATGCACAATGAATGAGCAATGGAAAATAAATATACACATAGGATTATCAGGGATGAGAGATATTAATTTATTTAGAGTATGGGAAGTTCATGAATTTTCTTAGATGAAGAGAATTTCAACAGGACTTAAAAGATAATACTTGGTCCTAGACTCCAAGGCTGAATGGGAATTTTGAGTCTTGGGAGAGAATATTAATTTGCATGTGGAAAGAATGTGAATCGTTATTGACAGAAGGAAGGAAAGAAGAGACTGCAAAAATGATCACAATTTTCCTTTCGTTGAGAAATGGAGTCTCCTCCACCCCATGAATCTGTACTGGTCAAGTGACTGGACAGGAAACTGGCAAGTGGGAAGCATGGATCAACTTGGAAAGCATTTGTACTTGATGCTTTTGGAACATTTTGTCATCATGTAAATGAGACCAGATTAGACTGCTGTATGAGAGAGGGCATGTGGTCCAGTGGTCCCTAATACCCAGCCATCATTTAGTCAACTGCCTGAAACAGATCTATTGAGCTGACCAAAAGCTGACCACAGATGACTAAATGAGGCCAGCTTTGGTCAGGAGAGAATTAACTAGCTGAAACCAATTCATTATTTTTTTTTAAGTTTATTTATTTTGAAAGGGGGGGTTGAGAGAGAGAGATAGAGAAAGAGAGAGAGAGATGGAGAGAGAGAAAGTCTTAAGCAGGGTGCACACTATCAGTGCAGAGTCCAACGTGGTGCTTAATCTCATGAACTATGAGATTATGACCTGAGTTGATACCAAGAGTCAGACGCTTAACCAACTGTGCCACTCAGGTGCCATTAGCTGAAACCAATCCAAATTAACTCTCAGGATCAAGAGCTCAATATAGGATTGTTAATTTCAAGGAACCACATTTTTAAGTGGTTTGTTACTAGGCAAAAAAGGATGCAATTCCTGAGTTTGTTAGTGTGCATTTCACTATGGTTTAGAAAGAATAAGGGATGCATCAGAGTCCACGGGCAATGATAAAGTACAAGATATTATAGTCAAGTTGCAGACTAAATGTTTAAGGACAATCTCTTATATAGAGGAATCCTGAAAGGTTGGATTTTTCATAAATCATTCTTCTTTTCAGAGTGAAGTAATGGTAGTTTCTCAGTATATCCTTTTGCTTGCAATTCTCCTTTGTATAATGACCTGGACCCTCTTCTGCGGTGACTGATGATTTTTTTAAATAGTACTGTCCTTGTTTTTACCTTTTTATAAGGGAAATTCATAGCGCTTCTAAATGTTGAAAGCAGTCATTCACCTCGCTGAGACTGCAGAGCACATATCTTCACACCCAGTGACCAATGTCTTTAGAACAAAGCTCTATGTAGAAACTTTAAATAGCAGGAATGTCATATATATATATGAATATCTATATCTGTATATTTTTGCTCTCCTGGGTAGGGTTGAGTCTGTTTATCAATAACGTAATCTCCAGTACTAGTCTGAGTTTTAAGCCTCAGCAAATCATGATAATTTCTACAGATCCTGATTACTATCCTTTACACTAACCAACACTAACCTATTCTGTGGAATGGCTTCTTTTTTTTTTCTTCTTCTTCTTCAATGTGCAATTCAAGGTGTTGACTTCAATCAACAAAATCAAATCTTTTTGTGGTTTTATGTCTCAGTTGCCTTGGAGATTGTCTCTCTGCATATGCTGTTAGACAATTAAGTGGGATGGCTAGCATCTGCTACCAGTCCCCAGGTTTGATTCATCTTGATTTAATTTTCATTTGGGATTTGATGTACTCACAGTAAGCACAGCTTAATAAATTTAATAAATGCTTTAAAGCACACAGTAAAAAGTGATGAGATGGGCTATGTCAACTTTTTATAATACATAGGTAATTTGCAGAGAGTCAAAAGTGAAAGAACATGTCAGGAAAAGAACCATTTACTGGCAGGAAAGAGTGACTCAAAAACTCATTTAAAAAGTCTCACTTTTTATTTGACTAAGATCTTTTTATATTTTATATGTATATATGTATGCATCTTTGCTATTCCCGGTAAAGGTGTGTGTATATATTTTACATATGTATGTATGTATGTATATATTTGTATGTGTATATATGTGTATGTATGTATATATACATTCTGGAATAAATTTCTAATTTCAAGGAGTTTCTGGAATATTAATTTAGTAAAGTAGTAAAGTTCTTAACAGAATGCATTACTTGATCATTCTCCGTCTTTTCTAGATATTATAATACTCAGGATGCTTTTTAAAAGCCTGACACTTGGACTACACCCTCAGGGATTCTAAGGTCTAAGATGGGACCAGTCACAGGCATTTTAAAAATTCCTCATTTGATTCTAATATTCAGTCAGGCTGAAAACCACTAGGCTATAAAAATAAATGACCTCTATTATCTCCTTTTGAACATGGTATAATAGAAGCAGTACTCTCTCTCTCTCTCCCTCTCAAGTCAGAGAAAAGGAGAATGGGAGTTTGGGAGAGGGAAGACTTTCATACATCCCCTGATTATTAATAGTCCGCATTGAAGTTACAGAAGCAATCCCTCACAATTGCTGAAACTCCGAGAACTGGCAAAGTCAGGAAGAGGATATTCCATGAGACGGTTTTCTTTGCTATAGTAAAGAAGTTTAGTCAACATTAAAGAAGTATTGAATACTTACTATGTATTCTTGGTTTTTGCTTTACATACATTTCCTCTCTGGAGCTTCACAGCAATGTAAATGATATCATTGTTTTTTACTGAGGTGAAAAACAGGGCTAAGATAAGTTAGGTAATGAATGATCTTGTTGTTTATAATTTATTGTATATGGATATATACATACTACTGTGTGTGCACACATACTCATGTGCCTGCCAATTTTAGTCTGTAAAGTAGGGATGGTTAGGTTTTCTAAGAGAAAATAGTTATCCAAGGGCTGTTCAGATATTATTTGAAAGCTTCCAACTTGAATTGCATATTCCAGAGATGGCTCGAAAATTCTACAAATGCTTTAGCTCTCTTGATCTCTAGACAGCACTCGAGACTCTGTTAACTTACATGAATAACATTGGACATACTTCACCTTTTAAAGAAGTAGTAATACAATATTATTATTCAGGCCATACTAAAATGTTTCCAATTATCCTAAAACTTTTTTTACAGCATTTTATTTCTCCTCAATCCATGTACTACTTTGGGATCATGCACTGCAATTCGTTGTTCTCGCCCTCTCTTGCTCTCTCTCTCTCTCTCTCTCTCTCTCTCTGTTTTTGAGTATAGATGACACATTATGTTAAGTTAGTTTCAGGTGTACAACATAATGATTCCACAAGTTTTACATTATGTTCTTCCCACCCCCAAGTATACCCGCCATCTGTCACTATACAATGTCATCAGCTATATACTTTATTATGTGCCTTTTATTCCCATGACTTAATTATTCCATAGCTGGAAGCTACCATCTCTCACTCCCCATCACTCATTTTGCCCATCCCCCATCCTCCTCCCCTCTGGAAACTATCAGTTCATTCATCATATTCATCAGTCTGTTTCTGCATTTTGTTTGTTTGATTATTCATTTGCTTGGATTCTACATATGACTGAAGTCATATAGTATTTGTCTTATTCAGTCTCCCTTATTTCACTTATCATAATACCTTTCAGATCCACACATGTTGCTGCAAATGACAGGAACGCATCCTTTTTTATGGCTGTGTAGTATTCCTGTGTGTGTGTGTGTGTGTGTGTGTGTGTTCCACATCTTCCTTACCTATTCTACTGATGGGCACTTAGGTTACTTCTATATCTTGGCTATTGTAAATAATGCTGGAACAAATATAGGGGTGCACATATATTTTCATTTTTTAATTTCTTAATATTTATTTCTTTTTGAGAGAAAGAGAGCCAAAGTGTGAGTGGGGCAATACAGAGAGAGTGAAGGAGACACAGAATATGAAGCAGGCTCCAGGCTCTGAGCTGTCAGCACAGAGCCTGACCTGGGGCTCAAACTCACAAACCACGAGATCATGACCTGAGCCAAAGTCAGATGCTCAACCGACTGAGCCACCCAGGTGCCCCAAAAGAGCATATATATTTTCTACCTAGAGTTTTGGGGTTTTGGGGTAAATACCCAGTAGTGGAATTATTGGATCAAATTATATTTCTATTTTTTAATGTTTTTTTTTTTTTTAGAGAGAGAGAGAGAAAGAGATGCTAATTACAATGATGCTACTTAACATGTACGTCACTGGCATGAATGTACAGCCTTGGGATCACTTATGCCACTTTGTAATTACTTCCTTGAGGCCCTCTCAGTATTTTCCCGCTCCTTTCACATTTCCTGGTCCTCAGATAATCACTGATCTTCTTCTGTCACTGTAGATTATTTTGAAAATTCTAGAATTTCATAAAAATAGAATCAAATAGTATCTCCTTATATGTCTTCTTTCATTATATAGTTATTTTGAAGTTAATATATATTCATTACATATATCATCAGTTCATTCTGTTTATTGCTAAATAATATTCTACTCCATGAATCTAATAAAATTTAGTTATTCATTTCTGTTGTTAGCTTCTGTCTTTTTGTTTGTCTCTCCCCACATTTTAAGGCTATTGCAAATCTGTTAAGAACATCATGCAAAACACTTTTTATGGACACATACGGTTTTTCTCTTGTATAAAATCTAGTAGAATTTCTAGGTCTTAAGGCAAGAGTATGTTTAACTTTTTAAGAAATTGCCAAAGGGTTCTACAAAATGTACCATTTTATATTCCTGCTAGCAGCATATGAGGTTTTCAGGTATTCCAAATGCTTTCTAACATTTAATATGTTCAATCTTTTAAATTTTGGTCAAAATATTAAATGTGTAATTTAATTAATTTTGCATTAACAACTCAATTTTGCATCAACTCAATTAAATTTGCATTCTCTAAAATCTAATGATGTAGAATATGTTTTCTTGGTACTGTTTGCTCACTCTACAGATTTTTTAAATTTTTAATTGTTTTCATTTTTAAAATATTGAGATATAGTTAACATAACATTGTATTTGTTTTGGGTATACAACATGGTGGGTATATATATATATATATATATATATATATATATAATCACCATGGATAGTATTTATATAAGATAATATATAATAAATAATATATTTATCCTAACTGATTTTCTGCTTACTTGCAATATTAATTACTGAAAATAATGCATAAGTCTTCAATTATAATTAGAGATTTATTTATGTCTACTCTCAGTTTTATCAATTTTTACTTAATGTTCAGTAATATTTACTGTAAATTCAGTTAACATTTATCACAACATACAGTTACAATTGTGTGTGTGTGTGTGTGTGTGTGTGTGTGTGTGTGTGTGTGATGAGACTTTTAAAGAGTTACTCAGGGATTTTCAAATATATAATGCAGTATCATTAACTATAGTCATCATGTTGTTTGTATATTATATCCACAGGACTGACTTACCTAAAAACTGGAAGTTTGTAACTTTGACTACCTTCACCAATTTTGTCACCCTCATTTTTGGTGAAGTTATCATTCGAAATCTGGCTGTTTTAAATTAGGTTGTTGGCTGGGGCGCCTGGGTGGCTCAGTCGGTTAAGCCTCCGACTTCGGCTCAGGTCAGATCTCACTTTTGTGGGTTCGAGCCCCGCGTCAGGCTCTGTGCTGACAGCTAGCTCAGAGCCTGGAGCCTGCTTCCAGTTCTGTGTCTCCTTCTCTCTCTCTGCCCCTCCCCCTCTCATGCTCTGTCTCTCTCTCTCTATCAAAAATAAATAAAACATTAAAAAAAATTTAAATTATGTTGTTGGCCTTATTATCACTTGTGAGTGTGCTATGGTCTAGATAAAAAAAAAATTTCTGCCATATGTGTATTTTGCAATTACTTTTCTCCAATCTGTATTGAGATTTTCTTTTACTTAATGGCGTTTTTCTTTTAAAAGAAAAAGCTTTAAACTTTTAGTAAATCCAATGAATCTTTTTTTTAAATCATTTTACAGTTTGTGCTTTTGGTACCTATTAGTGACCAAACTTAAGGTCACTAAGATTTTACACTAAAAAGTCATTTTAGGATTTAGAAATACACTTTAGCTTTTATATTTAGATCTATTAATCATTTGAATTAATATTTTATACTGTGTGAAGGATGGGCTACAATTCATATTTTGTGTGTGTGACTATTCAAAGTTCCTTGCATTATTTTTTGAAAGGATTATCTATTTCCTATTGAATTACTTTGATATCTCTGTCAAAAATCAATTTACCATATTTGTGTGGGTCTTTTTCTGGGCTCTCTTTTCTATTCCATTGTTATTTTTTATTATCTTTACACCAATAACAAACTTTCTTCATTGCTGTAGTTCTATAAGTCTTGAAGTTTTGGGGTACAAGTCTTCCAGCTATCTTTTTCTTTTCTTAACTTTTTTGATGATTCCAGCTCCTTTGTATTTCCATACAAGTTTCAGAACCAATTTAGCTGTTATTTTTCACAAAGACTACTGGGATTTTGATTGAGACTGCATTGCATCTATAAATCAATTTACAGAGAATTGACATACTGTGATCTGATAACATACTTTCTATTATTTGAATACTTTTAGATGTTGTGGGGACCTATTGTCTACCTTGGAAAATGTTTCATGTTCCTGTGAAGAGAATGTATATGCTGCAGCTGTTGAGTGGAGAGCTGTAGAAATTTCATAATTGGGTGTTTGCTCATAGTGCTGTTTTGGTATGCCATATCCTAACTGATTTTCTGTTTACCTGCACTATTAATTACTGAAAAGAGTGTGTAAGTCTTCAATTATAAATAGAGATTTGTTTATGTCTACTTTCAGTTTTATCAATTTTCAGTTAATGTGTTTTGAAGCTCTGTCATTAGCCACCTAAGCATTTAGGATTGCTAAATCCTCTTGAGGAGGTTTCTTGACGTTCTATCCCTTTATCACTATGAGGCAACTTTGTTTATTTCTAGTGTTATTCTTTGAAAAATCTACCTTGACATTAATGTAAGTAATTGAGCTTTCTTTTGATTTGTGTTAGTATGATATACTTTTACTTTTAACTTATTTCTGCTTTTATATTTAAAGTGGCTTTCTTTTTGGCAGTACACAGTTGGGGGCTGGCATTTCATTCATATCATAATCTTGGCCTCATTGTGGTGTTTAAGTAATTTGTTGGTAGGCTTGGATTTAGATCTGCCATTTTGCTATTTTTCTTATTGGTATCATCTGTTCTTTCAGTTTCCTCCTTCTGTTACACCTTCTACTCTGAGTATCATTGCTATCTGAATTTGATCATATTATAAGATGAATCATGCCACTAAAATATCTTTGCGGTTTTCTTGAATGTATTTTCATGTAAGGTGCTATTAGAACAACAACAAAAAGCAGAGATCAGGAAGTTATAAAATGCGTAATATGCTTTTTGTGACTCTATATGCCATCTTGTGAATAAATATGTGATATAAGGAGGTCCAAAATTTGCTCTTATCATAAGCTGTATGAGATATTAAATTAGAAATCTTTAACTCTAATGTTAGCGTTAACATTACTATTTACAGATTGACCCACTTCCCTAAGTCACATATGCACCAAATGATACTGCAACTACTCCATCAATAGTGAAGTTCAAGAAATACAATTCCATTATTTCTCATCTCTTTCCTCGTTTGTCAGCCATTCCATTTTGGGGACCATGGTCTTTAATACTTGATGTAATTTAGAAACTCTTAGGCTAGGGGCACCTAGGTGGCTCAGTCAGTTGAGCATCCAGCTTTGACTCAGGTCATGTCTTGTGGTTCACAAGTTCAAGCCCTGCATCAGGCTCTGTGCTGATAGCTCAGAATGCAGAGCCTGCTTCAGACTCTGTGACTCCCCCTCTCTCTGCCCCTTCCCAACTCATACTCTGTCTCTCTCTCTAAGAAATAAATAAAAAATTTTAATTAAAAAAAAAAGAAAGTATTAGGCTAAGTCCCCAGTACGATAATATGAAAAAAAAAACAACAACCCTGAAATCTGATCATTTTAAGTGAGTTGTTTTAATTCTCATCATAAATACTGCAGTTGAGGTTAGACCTTCTGGTCAGTCAGCCAAAACCTGAACTTTTGGAAATTTAACTTGCTTACAAGCTATTAAGTAGGCCTGCCACGCTTTCACAGATGCCGGCAGAAGTCTGGAGACTTAGTCTGTTACTAAGAGCACTAGCAGTAGCCAGAGTATCAGCAGTTTTGCAGAGTTCCAGTTTCTACAGGTGGCATGAAGAGGCCCAGATGACAGCTGGTCTTGCAGGGGACCGTGTTACAGGAGAGGAGCCTCAAGCTTACAGAGCCAAATGTTTTATAATGGGCAGTAAGCTGGATCTTCCCACAGGGAGACCTCTCTATTACACTGGACATTAACAAACCTGTTATTTTCTCAAAAGGAGATACACTACCTTCTGTGGTTGTCTGCTATATATACAACTTTAGAAAGATTCTCTTGTATAAATGGAGTCATCATTTCTACTCAAAAAAAGGTGCAAAAATACAACAGACCTGTAGAGAATGGGCTCCAAATTCCCCATGAGTCTTCTCACTATAATTCTAAGGTCTTTGTCTTCTACTACTTTCTAGCTTTTTTTCTAGATGTATTAAACTTCTCCTTTGTAACTTTTTATTGCGTATTTTCTTTTTTTAACATTATCATTGAAACAAGATAGACATTCACCGTACCTACTTCATGAATGAGAAAATGAGGCAAGTTGACATAAGTAACTTTCCCAAGGTCTGAGAAACAGCTAGCAGTGAAAATATATCCAGGATTTTTTGGCTTCTAATTTGCTCTTCGTATTCTTGGCTGCCTCTTTACAGACACCTGGCAACTATCTGATCTGGAGGTTTTTCATTGTAGTGATCTGAATGGAACAGCTAAAGGAAAGGAAGAAAGAAAAAGACTTCATAAGAGACTCTCTACTGAGTAAAAATTAGACATCTGTAGGTTAGGAAACATGATGCAAGTATATCTATTTATGGCACGATAATCCAAACAAAAGACTTTTTAATGAAAGATCTGGATAGAGCCCAAACTGAAGAGACAGTCACACAGACAGAGCCAGATTCTAAAAACAGTGATTACTGCTGCAAACACAGGTTGCTTTTGATTTGTGGGCAATGTTGAAAACACTGAAGAGTGAATGAAATAGTTTCATTTCAGATATACACACACGACCAAACACACCAATCATTGTCACTAGGACTGTCACTACACAAGAAGTAAAACCATAAGGCTATTAAAAAAATAAATTTGAACTGTGAAAACAATGAGCCTGGAGTTCAGAAATAAACATTCTATCTGATACATTTTGTGCAGGCTTGTTTAATTGTATACAAAGAGTGAAAGACCTGTCCCCTCGCTGTCTCTATCACATACACAAACACACTTTTTTTGAAGGCCTATCAGTCCTGAGGAAAGTTATGGCTTCTGGTGAGACGATTAGTGTCCCAGTGCAGCAGGAAGGAGCAGACCACTTTGTGGGATGGAGATACTTACTTGAGGAGAAACGCAGGTTAGCAGATTTATTTCACCTAAACGTAGAGGTGCTATAGAATAAGATGCTTAAGGAAAACACATATTTGGCCATATTCCTAGGAATAAAAAGCAATGACTAATCTTCCAACTCCATTGCCCGGGTGCATTTTTTTAGTAGTAAGAAGGGGAACTTGACAATATTAAAGTAATCTGGAGAATGTAGGTCAAGTCAGAATATTGCTGTATCAACACTTGCAAGCAAACAGCAGCAATGGATTTTAAAAATTCAAAGGGGTCTTTACATCTCCACAAATAAAGGACACCCAAATGCTGCTAGCAGCAGGGTCAGAGAGACTTATTGTCTGTGGTGATTAAACCCAGCAGGCTTATTTGTTTTGTAAACAGTATCTTTTCATCCTGTGTGTAATTTGCACACATATTTTATATATGTGAGCAATAGCACACATATATAAAATATGTATGCATATATGTATAGATCACACATTAAAAACACATATATGCATGTACCTGTATATGTAAATGTTAGTGTCTTAAACACAACAACACATTATTTAAACTATTTAGATTGTCTTGTATACAAGCAGATCAATCTTTTTGGTATTTCATTTTTTTTTCCTTTTTGATGAATATTATGGGTGCTATATTTCTTCCTACCTACAAACATGTATTTTATTATAAATGCAGAATCTGATATCTGTTTCAGCTAGTTAAACAGTTTAGAAGAAAATAAGAAAAAATTAATCCTTCCGGGTTGTGTTGATTAACACTCTGCATGCTATTATTTTGTTTTGTTTTGTTTCCAATTTTCCTGAGATATAACTGACATATAATATTGTGTAAGTTTAAAGTGTACAACTTCCTAATATATGTATCAATTGCAAAATGACTATTATAATAAGTTTAGTTAACAGATTTGTCATCTCACATTGGCACTTCTTTGTGTGTATGGTAAGAATTTTTAAGAAATACTCTTTTAGGGGAGCCTGGGTGGCTCAGTCAGTTAAGCGATTAAGCGTCCGGCTTTAGCTCAGGTCATGATCTCACAGTTTGTGGGTGTGAGCCCCACATCGGGCTCTGTGCTGACAGCTAGCTCAGAGCCTGGAGCCTGACTTCAGATTCTGTGTCTCCCTCTCTCTCTCTGACCCTCCTCCCTTGCTCACACTATCTCACTCTGTCTCTCAAAAATAAATAAAAAGACATTAAAAAATTTAAGAAATACTCTTTTAACAAATTTTAAATATATAGTAATTATCATCATGATGCTGTACGTGAGTTCTGGGGATTTTTTTTTTTCTTTTCCTGTCTTCTAAAGATTCAAAGCTCCAATTGGTTCTGTCACCATAACATGCTTGGAGAATACAAACCAAGACATCACAACTAAAGTCAGGTTAGAGAGGTCTCTGGTAGTTTAAGACTGCTGGAGAAACATGTGGTAAATCAGGTTACCTGAGTGAGGATGCAATAATCAGCCCGAATTTCTCTGTGGTCCCTCCTGGTAACTTTCTCTCAACAAATATCCTAGAGGGCACAGTCCATATATTCAAGTTTCCAAGCACCGCACTAATGAAAATCTAATACTATGAAATACTTTGCTCATATTCTGGGTGAAAACTACTACTGACACCCCTACCATGTTGAAGGACGTATCAGAGGCATCAGCTCAAAACCTGACTCCTTCCAGCTATATGCTGTCTTTTTGGCTAAGTTGCTTTTTTTATATCTATATTTGTAAATATCAAATTTGAATTTTTAAGTCAATTTACTGAGATGGGAGAGTTAAAAAAAAAGAAACCTCAATGGTTTGTTAATAACCTTAACTCCTCTATTGGATAGAAACAAACAAGCAAACCACAACACTGCTTTGCCAAAGAAATCTCTACATACACTCCCGACTCGCCTTTTGAGAAGAATTATCAAATTGCTGTAATTCTGGGACACAGAATTCTGCCTGAAATTGAACAGAGAGAGATAAGACCAGGAAAACTGGTCTTAAGAAGAAAAAGATCTAGATTTCTCAAGAAAAGCTGTGGGTAAGAATCACATAATTGGAGTAGAGTCCTGGACTTGGAGAATCAGATGTGACAGTGGGACTGGCTGAGGGAGGATGTCCTTAGAAAAAAGGACTCTGTTTTTGGGAAGAGCTCTGATTAGACCTTTTAATGAGAAATAAGTGAAAGATTGGAATTTTTTCCTACCTCTTCTCCTTCTTCTTTTTTATTATTTTCAGTTACTTAAGTTCTGCTTCCTAAGTTAAGATTCTGTAAAGAGAAAATGTAGGCCTGGATTTGTCACTAGTGCAGCAAAAACAGTAGCAATAAAAAAGAATATAGAACAACTAATAAAAGCATTAATAATGTCTTGTGAAAGACTAATACTGAAGTGAGTGACTCTCAAAATTTAAAGGTGACACTACATAGTAGGTTTAAATAGGGCTATACAATCACAAGCAGCATGGAAGACGCACAACAAAAATTCAAAAATAGACACCTTGTGGCCATGATTACTTTCTGGCAGTGGTGAAAACTACCAGCTGCCATTTATGGGAGCTACATAGCATCCTTGGAAAAGAGCTTGATTGATTCTCGAGGGAGAAAGTTCTCTAAGACCATGAAAATGTGGGGCAAATTAAGACATTTGTGGCCTTTAGAGAAAATGATTAACACTTAGCTTCTCAACTGAGATCTTCAGGATGATTGGTCCTCAAAATCAACCAACCAACTAACCAACCAACCAACAAACCAACCAACCAACCAACCAACCAACCAACCAACCAAATCAGCATGAGGACACTGAGAAGGGGATAATCAAGGGAGAGATGAGCTAAGAAGACCTAGTTTCCCTGCAGCTTGAAGGAACTGCTTTAGGGATGGGGGCCAAACTGTGGCTTCACCTTTTGATTTTAGGGCAGGAGACAGGTGTTGTTTATATAGCTATATAACAAATGACCACAATCTCAGCAAATTAAAGCAATCTTTATTATTTTACAGTTTTTATTGGGCAGAAGCCTGCACACACTTGAACTGGGTTCTCTGCTCTGGGTTTCACAAGGCTGTGGGCAGGATTTCAGTTGTGCTGTACTTTTTAGAGGTCCAGGTACTCTTTTAAGATCATTTGGTTGTTGGCAAATTTTAACTCCTTTAATTGTAGGCCTAAAGCCTGGGTTGACTTGGTAACTATTGGTCTGGGGCTACCCTCAGCATCTGGAGGCTGCTTGTAGTTCTTTGTCTTATAACCCCTTCCATCAGCCCTCTCATATTTTGTACATTTCTGATTTCAGAAAGGACCCAGTGTATTTTGTTTTTTGTTTTTTTATGGATAATCTTTTATTTTATTTTTATTTATTTATTTTTAAATAGTTTATTTTCAAATTGGTTTCCATACAACACCAAGTTCTCTTCCCCACAAGTACCCTCCACCATCACCACCACCTCTTTTCCCCCCTCCCCCTTCCCCTTCAACTCTCAGTTCATTTTCAGGATTCAATAGTCTCTCAAGTTTTGCATCCCTCTCTCTCCCCAACTCTCTTTCCCTCTTCCCCTCCCCCTGGTCCTCCATTAGGTTTCTCCTGTTCTCCTGTTAGACCTATAAGTGCAAACATATGGTATCTGTCCTTCGCTGCCTGACTTATTTCGCTTAGCGTGACACCCTCGAGGTCCATCCACTTTCCTACAAATGGTCAGAGTTCATTCTTTCTCATTGTCATGTAGTACTCCATTGTGTATATATACCACATCTTCTTGATCCACTCATCAGGTGATGGACATTTAGGCTCTTTCAATGATTTGGCTATTGTTGACAGTGCCACTATGAACATTGGGGTACATGTGCTCCTATGCATCAGCATTTCTGTATCTCTTGGGTAAATCCCTAGCAATGCTATTGTTAGGTCATAAGGGAGTTCTATGGATAGTTTTTTGAGGACCCTCTACACTGTTTTCCAGAATGGCTGCACCAGTTTACATTCCCACCAACAGTGTAGGAGGGTGCCCATCTCTCCACACCCTTGCCAGCATCTATAGACTCTTGATTTGTTCATTTGAGCCACTCTGACTGGCATGAGGTGGTATCTCAGTGTGGTTTTGATTTGTGTTTCCCCGATGATGAGTGATGTTGAGCATCGTTTCATGTGCCTGTAGGCCATCTGGATGTCCTCTTTGGAGAAGTGTCTGTTCATGTCTTCTGCCCATTTCTTCACTGGGTTATTTGTTTTGTGGGCGTGAAGTTTGGTGAGTTCCTTGTAGATTTTAGATACTAGCCCTTTATCTGATATGTCATTTGCAACTATCTTTTCCCATTCTGTTGGTTGCCTATTAGTTTTCTTGATTGTTTCCTTTGCCTTGCAGAAGCTTTTTATCTTGATGAAGTCCCAAGAGTTCAGTTTTGCTTTCATTTCCCAGTGCTTTTTTAAAAGTGCTTACCTGATTAGGTCTGGCTCACCCAGATCATCTTTCTTTTAACTGACTTAAAGTCAATAGACTAGTAAATAACTAATTCACAGGAATAATATTTCATCATAGGCACAGATTCTGCAATATCCAAAGGGAGGGAAACATACAAGGCGCTACTAATCTTGGTGGCTCTGTCAAAAATCTGCTTACCACAGTGGACATGATAACTGAAAATGGAATGTTGGAAAGGGTTAGAGACATATTATATAGTTTCCTCTAACCAGGTAGAGGGAAAGTATAGTGCAACATATTCTAATATCATTTGAAAGGGCTCAAATAGAACATGAAAATAATTGATAATTTTGTTACATGTGAAGTTATAGCCTGGTAACATTAATGAGACTGTCTTAAAAATATACCTTAATTATGTGCCAGGAAGAATGATTCTGATTTCTGCCCTGATGTAGGAAATACTACATATAAGTGAGTGAAGTGTCCTGAACATATCCATTGTGCCATTTAGATTTCATGGTTATTTGTTTATGCATGTTACCTTCCCATGAATAAGTTTTTGGAGGTAGACATTTTATTTTTTATGCCTCTAGGACTGAGCATAATGTTAGAACTCTATAAATATCTGATGAATAAATAATTATAGTTGTTTATCAGTACTTTTATAGACCAATTATACATTATCTGACTTATTGACATGTCTATTGTCAGAAAATTGATTTCTGCAACATGTATTATAAAAATATTAGCATATGAATTGTAGGATATAGTTCAAGAAAGATTTTTAAGTTTGTTTATTAATTTTGAGAGAGAGAGTGAGCAAGGGAGGTATACAGAGAGGGAGAGTGGATCCCAAGCAGGATCAGTGCTGTCAGCACAGAGCCCGATTCAGGGCTTAAACTCATAAACCATAAGATCACAACCTGAGCCAAAACCAAGAGTCAGGCACTTAACTAACTAAGCCACTCAGGTACCCCATAGAGAGAGAGGATCTTAAACAAGCTCCATGCTCAGCACTGAGCCAACCATGGGACTTGATCTCATGACCCTGGGATCATGACCTAGGCAAAATTAAGAGCTAGATGCTTAAATGACTGAGCCACCCCGATACCCCTTGTTCAGGAAAATTGTACCTACACATTGTAAAGTTTATCATCTTACAGATAATTTCCTTGAGAATATCACATGCAACACTGATATGTATACAAGGTCTCCAACATAAGTACACTCTGGAAAGTTTTGCTTTGTTTGTTTTCTTTCAATTATCAGCTTGACTTTCTTATAATAGATCTAGCTGCCTGCTTTTCTCCCCCACTTTGATTGTTTAATATTTTGTATTGAACAGTTTTCTTGTTATATATTTTTCTAAAAGTAATGACACCACCAAATTCTTTGTTTGAGGAGATTTTAGCTACAACATATTCTCAATATTTAAAAATTTCATTGTAGCTTTTTAGTTTTCTCATCTTTTTGTACTCTTCACAACAGTCTTGGTTCTGGTAGTAGAAGTCTGGAGAGAATAGTTGGCTAAGATTCATAAGATATTTACTATAGCTGAGTGAAGAATTCAAGTATGAATATGTTTTTAAAATTATGTTTCTGTGAATTTAGATTATGATAATCTTACCTCTCTGCTCTTAAAGTGCCATATGATATATTAAAAATCCCAAATTTTACTTCATGATATTATATATGATTTTCATTCTCTATATTAAGATTATAGTATATCCATTGACTTATTAAAACTTCTAAACTTCCTTAGTCTAGGAATTAAATTTAGAGTAATAGGGGTCGGGAAGGACTAAGTTTCTGTGGACCTAAATTTACATAATAAAATTTCCTTGGCCCCTAGAGACTTTGAAACAAGTTCAAAACTTAGCCTACTTCAGTCAGCAAATGTTTCAAAGCCCTAATTCTAATGTTGAACCTGCTTGGACACGCTGCTTGCAATTTATATAGCCCTTTAATTTCTCAACTTGAGTTTACAAAGAATAACATAGTTGATAAGACTCATTTTCCTTATGTGTGCATTTCACCAAAATGGAGGCTTCATCATTATTTTGGCAAAAACTTACTATTTCCATGTAGAAAACATTGTAACATCCATTTAAATCCCTTTTTTAATGTTTATATTTATTTTTGAGACAGAGAGAGACAGAGCATGAGCAGGAAAGGGGCAGAGAGAAGAGAGAGACACAGAATCTGAAGCAAGTTCCAGGCTCTGAGCTGGAGCACAACACAGAGCCTGAGCTTGACACAGGGCCCGACCTCCTCAACTGCGAGATTGTGACCTGAGCCATAGTTGGACACTCAACCAACTGAGCCACCCAGGGTCCCACATTCATTTTTTTAAATGACAAAAACTCATATGCAATCCCAACAAATAATCAACACTTTGTAGTTCTTTTCTTCTCCCTGATTTTCTTGAGTTTAAACTTGCCTGAAAATTGTGCTTACATTATCTATTGAGAACACAGTTATTTTAACTTGATTGAATCTACCAAGGGGAGAAGAAACCAACGTTTGTTCTACACTCAATTCTCTCTACAGAATGAAGAATAGCAATTGAGTGAATAAATCTAAGTTGCAGTCTGGATTGTTTGACAAGGTAGGAGAAATATGCCTTATCTTTCTTATCCCACTATATTACCCATAGAAGAAATACCAAAATGCTACCATGACCAAATAGTTTTTGCCTGATGTGAGTTAATTCATTCTCCTGCCTCATACTCTACCTCTTTTTTTCAGGCTTCCACACTCAAGCCATATCTGTTTGCTTTTATTTCTTGAGACTGTCATGTTCTTTTCCATTTTCCATTATCTCTTTGTTAAGAATGTTCTTTGTTCCCAAAGACATCTACTTAGTTCTGCTCATTTCAGATCTCAAATTAAATATATGGTTTCCTTAGGCCATAATAGCCTAGGTCATTACCTTTGAAATATATACTCAAAACTAGTCATCCTAATTAGTTATAAGCTGTTTGTTATTTGACTGAAGCCTGAGTACGCAATATTTTTGAATGAACTTTTGATATTTTATCTTCAATACCTTTTAGAATGTTTTGTACTATAGAGAAAATCAGGGAATGTTGAATTGGATAATAAATGGTAATAGGTTACTGTATGCTTTATATATATGAAATATAAAAATGACTATATATGCACACATACATAAATGCAATCCTCATTGAAAACCTACTAGGTGAGCATTGAGAGGTAGTGTTCTATGGGTCCATCATTTTTCTGCCTAACTTAAAAGGACACACTGGGGCACCTGGGTGGCTCAGTCTGTTAAGAGTCTGACTTCGGCTCAGGTCACAATCTCACATGGGTTTGTGGGTTCAAGCCCCACATCAGGCTCTGTGGTGACAGCTAGCTCAGAGCCTGGAGCCCGCTTAGGATTCTGTGTCTCCCTCTCTCTCTCTCATCCTCTCCTGATCACACTGTCTCTTTCTGTCTCTCAAAAATTAATAAAATGTTAAAAAAATGTTTAAAAAAGGGACACACTGTCCTTGGTTCTGTATTATCTTTCAAGGATATTTGAGAAGCACAGTTTTGAAAGGTATAGTGCCTTCCTCCAGAGCATGAGGTAGGCATGCTTACTGTCCAGTATAATAAAGATAACATCTTCTTCCAGAGCAAAAAAAAAAAAAAAAAAAAAAAAAAAAAAAAAAAAAAAAAAAAAAAAAAAAAAAAAAAAAAAAAAAAGGGAAGTTCTTATAAAAGATTTAAGTTCCCTAAAAGCAAGGTCCTCTCTAATAATACAACACACTGTCGGAGTATCACCAAGCCATCTCTGCATAGTTCTGTGGGAATCAGAGCTCAGAGAGCCAGCACAGAGATGTTAATAATCCAGCTACTGCTATGAGTAATGAACTAGTCATTGACTCTAAACCAGGACCCTCGTGTTTTCTACCAGGATGCATGAAAAAATGTCCCAAAAAAGTTACCTTGCAAGTAGGGTAAAATTACTATTTCTTTCTTCCTTTCTTTTTGATTTTGACAGCAAAACCTTCTCTCTTTAACATATTCTGCCAAATATATTTATTTAGCAGAAAGTGATTGAAGCACAGTGAGGTAAAGTTCTATTATTTCAACCTCATGCTCCCAGTCAAAATGGCTAGAACTTTGACTCAGGTCAAGACCTCACAGTTCATGAGTATGAGTTCCACATCAGGATCTGTGCTGACTGCTTCAGATTGTGTGGCGCTCTCTCTCTTTCTGCACCTCCCCAGTTCGTGCTGTGTCTGTCTGTCTGTCTCTCTCAAATAAATAAATAAGTAAACATTAAAAATGTTTAAATAAAAATATATACAGTTTTTAAATTAAGAGCTTTGCCCTTCTGTGAGAGAGTGGAGAGGATGGGAAAAGGCTGGAGAGATGCTGGAGTCACAGTAATGTCAGACAGGTGAAACAAAGCCAAATGAGTCTCCAGTGTTTAGAAAATGGTACAGGGTGGGGTGCCTTAGTGGCTCAGTTGGTTGAGCATCTGACTCTTGATTTCAGCTCAGGCCATGATCCCAAGGGCATGGGACTGAGACCTCTGTCAGGCACCACATTGAGCGTGGAGTCTGCTTAAGATTCTCTCTTTCTCTCTCTCCCCCTGCAACTTTCTCCCACTCTCTCTCTCTAAAAATAAAATAATATAATATATAATAAAACAAAATAAAACAAAACAAAATGAACAAGAAAATGGTACCGGAATGCTGCATCTCATACAGAAAATCTAGGGAAAAAACTTTTAAAATTTTAGATATATGTGTGTGTATTTATATATGTGTGTATATATTATATATATAAATTTTAGATATATGTGTGTGTATATATGTACTCATGGGTGTAGAAATAAAAATAGAAAACTTAATGTGTATAACTTTCCAAGTGTTTCTAGTGTTTTCTAAAACATTGGTATCAGCAAAATTACAAATAATCATTGAATGCCATTATTGAACAGTAAATTATTTGGGTGTCTACACCCAAGTAATTTATCCTTGACCATTCGCATGCATACATGCAGACACAAAGACTAATAGATGAACTCATAGCTACATAAGTAGATAATTTTAACTATGTAATGCTATCGCTTAATGACTGAGAACATCTCCTTCTGGGATTTTTTCCCCATTAGAACAAGGTATCTGAGAAGCTTATTTAAGTTGCTAAAACTTTACAATTACATCCTAACACATTTTTCAGGATTAATTAGTCATTTTAATACACAGTAAGTATACTTTAGAAGCTTGCTACAGAAGCATATTCTCCCAATTAAGAAATATTTAAAATAAAAGTGTGCTCTTTAATGCATATTTTAATCCATTTTGGTCACTGGGCTGAAATTCTAAAGCTCTACTGATAGTACCCTTGGAGGGATTCTGCCACAGGAGGGGAATCAGTGTGGGAAGAGAGCTGTCATGTCATAGGAGACAGTCACTGGGAAGTCGCCCACTGAGGGAAAATAAAAATAGAAGATGAGTAAAATGTGAGATGAACCTCCACAATAGAACCTGTGTTTGGCTTGCTATGAACAGTGCTTGAATTTCTTCATATTGATATGCGTAGTGTTTGAATTTCCTTACACTGTGCATGTAGTAGTATATTGGATGTGGTAGTTTCACATGGCATTTTGGATAATGTGATTCCATATCCCAAAGTTTCTGCATATACTGTCCCTTAATATCTAAATTAAATAAAGTTCCAGTCTGTTACATCAGGGTCTATCCTGCAGAACATTTCTGAGAACCCCTAGGGAGTGCTTACATGTCTTAGTGGTTACTTGTCACATTTTCCTCTGAAATTTTGTCTCAAATGGCTCTTCATTATTTCTAGTCATCTCCTTTATATCCAGCCATGCTTTTGTGGTTTCTTTGTCCATCCTTTACCTGTGAAAATGGACACAACCTTTTGCTTTATTCCCTAAGATATCGGTAACTCAAGTAGGAAATACGCACGTGCGCGCACACACACACACACACACACACACACAAAATAAGGAATTTGTAACATCGAAAAGAAAGTTACAAAATTGGAGGCCAGACATCACTGCCTCTTAATGTTAAGTGTTCATTCCTGTTCTAGAACTTTGAGTCTGATCCTTGTTCCCTCTCATCCCTCTCCTTACCACTGCCTGCAGCTCCTTCTTAGATCTGAGAGTCAGGGATTTGCCACCAGCTGAAACATTCAGCATATTTCCTCTTTTCTGCTCAAGCTACCAAACAATCGTGTATAATAAAATCTCATTCAGAAACAGCCATTCCTCCTTCATGAAGCAACTTTTATTTAAGACAAAGCCTCATAATAATATCTCAACTTGAGGTATTT
>PISW01013806.1:0-24341 GCA_004023785.1 Mungos mungo
CCCCCCCCCAGCACCTTGGGCAGATGAGGATGGGGTTGCCATGGCAACGCCGATTCACCCCACGGAAGCTGGCAATTGTTGTTGCCATGGAAACCGCCTCTTAGGGGCGAGCCCAGCTCCTGCCTCGCACAAAAGAGATATTTAAATATAATCTTCTGGAGATAGATGAGCTGAGGGAGGGAGCGAGGGAGGGGGGCCCAGGGGAGGGAACCTGTCCCCATCCCCGCACCCTCCACCCTCCCGCCCCACTCTCGCGGCCTGGGTACCTGCGCCCCATCTCCCCCCCGCCCCTGCCGCTCTAGCCCGTTGCGGAGCCTGGGACCTTCCGCCTCCCGGGAGGCCCCTTCCCCCCCTCCTGGGTCAGCTCGGCGCGGGGCAGGGGTCCGCGTCCGGTCCCGAGAAGCCAGGCGGGCGGTCCGTCCCCTCCTCCCCAGTCCCCCACTCGCAAGCCGAGGCGCCGAGGCCCGGCCGTCCGCACCCCGCGGCCCGCCTTACCCACCGGCCTGGAGACGCGCGCCAGGCTGGCTCCCACGTGCCGCCGCCCGCCCGGCCCCGGGCGCACGGGCGCGCACACGCCGCACGCGCGCCCCGGCCCGCGCCTCGCTCCCCGCGCCGGAGGCCGGGCCCTGCCCGAGCCGGAGGAGGCGTGCCGGTGGGTGTGGGGAGACCCGGCTGGGGGGGAAGCTGGGTCTCCCCACACCCACCCCTCCTGTCGCCCCTGCCCGCCCATCTGGCTCTGCCCACCTCCTTCCGGCTCCCTCTCTCCATCTGTCCCACCGAGGTCTCTGCCTAGTGCCCTCCCTCCCTCCTCCACCTTCTCTGGCTCCCCATCGCTGCATCCCTTCCCTGCCCCCTCCCTCCCCCCGCTTCATTTATTCCCTGACACTCCCAGGGTGCCCCATGCGAGTACATCTGTGACCCCAGGGAGGACCCCAGGATCCTGGCCCAAGGGGAGACAGACCTTCCCAGACCTAAGAGGCCAGGATGGAGCCAGAGGTACGGACCAAGGGCTCGGAGACCCTAGGACACAGAACAGTGAAGAGCCCGAGGCTATTTGGGGGCTGCACTGGAGATGGGGTGTCTGCAGTGGGTTTTGAAGTATGAGGAAGAGATTTTGGGGGGAGACAGTCTCTCCAGCCGGAGGAATGCCTACACCCCCCGACTCACTATGAGACGGAGGCGCTGTCACTTCGCAGATGGGCAGATCAGCAAGGGGGAGGAGAAGTCGGAATCAGAGTCCGGGTCTCAAGGGTCCTCTTAGGATCCAGCCAACCCTCCAGCCAAGGGGCTGGGGCTCTGGGGGGGGCACACTGAGGTCCAGTCTTTGCTCTGCCCCCCAGCGTTTGCTGGGTGACTTCAACTGAGTCACACATCATCCCTTGTGTCTGACCTGTGTAAGTGACAGACGGGGAAACCGAGGCCACTGGGGGAGGGACCGCAGGAGGTGCCTCCGGCAGGCAGGCGGGGCCCCAGAGACGGTCCTTTGGAAGATGTGGCGGCCCAGAAGAGGCCCCAACCAGGGGGGCATGGAGGAGAAGAAAGCGAGGTGGTGGCCAAGCCACCGTGTGCCTCCCCTTCTCCCGCCGGGCCCGGGCAGCCTCCGTCAAACACCCAGACCAAGCCTCTCCCCTGCTCTGCGCACGCTGTGGCTCCCTAGGGCCCTGGGAGAAGCGTCCTGGCATTCCTCCTCTCCCTTCCTCCCGTGCCCCCAGGACACCACTGTTGAACTCACCAGCTGGAACTCAGCCCCCCACACCCCTTCCTCACTGTGAAGAGGCCCCTCAAATGCCACGTCTCCCTGAAGGCTTCCTGTCCAAGTCCATCTCCTTCGGGTCCAGGGATCGCCTTGACTGTGGTGCATGCCCCCCCCCGGCCACTGTCCCTCTCGGGTGACTTCCCAGGGGCAGGGGCCGAGGGGCCCTGCGCCCCCTCCCCACCAGAGGCCTGGCCCAGGGTCCACAAATGGCAAGTGAAATGAAATGAGACAGGACCTATGGTTTCCAGACTCTGCAGAAAGTGAGAGCCGGCCCCTGTCCCCGTGGGCACAGAGCAGGCTGGACGCCCGCCGGGCACAGCGCCCCGCGTGGGGAGCACGTCAAGAGCTTGTGCCCACTGCGTCTACACTATCCCCGCCCCAGGGGGAGAGATCGGGCTCGGGAAGAGCAGGAGACCGGCCCGGAGTCCTGCAGGCGCGACGTGTCTGCGATCCTGCGTTCGCGCGTTCATTCATTCATTCACTCATTCATCGTAGGCTTGCCAGGCTCGGCAACTGGCAGGTGCCACCTCGCACGGTCCTCAGAACCCCTGCAGTCCCATTTCACAAGTGAGGAAACAGGCCTGGGAAGGTCAAACCACCTTGGGGCCCCTCACGCCTTCCTTCTCAGACTTGGCTGGGCTCTGAGCCAAGTCATGGGGTGTGGGAGCGGGTCCTGTCCGGGCCGGGGGGTCACTTCCAAAAGTCCTGTGTGCATGGAAGGGGGTTCGGGAGGGGCGTGTTGGGGGGACCCTCAGTCAGATGGACAAGCCTGTCCCTTCCGGGGTGCACAACAGCAAGGCAGGACGGCCGGCAGAGCTGGGGCGTCCCTCGCCCCTCAACACCTTTGTGAAGGAAGGGACGGCACCCCCTCGAATGGCGGGGCCCCGAGAGGCCGAGCCGCACCTGCTGTCCCCTTGGCCCCCGTTCCACATCCAGGAACCCCGTCCTGGCGTTGGGCGGCCCAACCAACGTCAGCTGCAATGTGAGGCGTCTGCCCAGCGTGGGCTCGGGGTCCCGCGGTCCGTCCTGGGTTCTATTCTGGGCTTCCGTTATTCAATTTAGGCTCCTATTCTGGAATGCTGAGATTTGATTAAAGCGCTTCCCCCACGGACGCCGCTGTCACACGCGAGGCGCAACTGGAACCTTCTTCGGAAGCCGCGGCGTGGAGGGGGCCCCGGGGTCAGGGGAGGGACAGAGGGCCAGGGCCCCCAGGGCTCCCCTCCCGCCTTGTGACGGGATCAAAAGAGGTGTCTGCTGCACACTGTCCCCCCCCACCCGTGCACGTGGGTTTTCCGGGGCAGGCGGGGGACAGGAGACAGGACAGCTGTCTCGCTGTGACCCCGCCACAGCTGCCTGGCTCCCTGGCGCAGGGCGAGGTGCGCGGGTGCAGAGACGCGGGGAGGGGGGTCAGACAAATCTGCCAGCCGGGCCCCAGCTCTGGTTCTGGAAGGGCTGCTGTAGCACCGCCCTCGGGGGAGGGGGCTCCCCGCAAGGCACCCCCCTTCTTGCTGGGCGGGTGGGCGTCGCCCCGGAAGCCGCAGGCTACACACTTGAGCGTCAGGACCCCTGAGTCTGCGCCCAAAGGAAACGTGGTGTGCGTCCGTCCATCTCTGTCGAATGTTGCGATCTGTCCCGTTTGTGATGAACCACCAAGAGGGAATGACAAATAAATCACGTGTTCGCGCTGCGGACACTACATGGCGACGAGAAAGCACCAACCACGGAGACACCTGTCGCCGCCGACAGGTGAGAGGAGCTCACAGCAGCGCGGCGAGCGGGGACCGCGCAGGTGGTGAGGACGACAGGCAATACGACCCCACTCCGATTAGGTCAGAAGCAAAACGGGAAAAAGTCGCCCCGAAGAAGGTGCAGAAAAAGCAGGGGTTGGTCACCGTAAAAGTCGGGATGGCGACTCATCCAAGGGGAAGAGAGGGGCTCGGGCGTGGGGGCCTGACAGGGGCCCGGGGGGGCTGCAGATTCCTCCCTGTCCCCCCCAACCGTGAGCTGGATCAAAATGAGACCTCAGACTCCACAGTCGAGACACATGATGACACTGCATCATGTTCCTGGGTCTAGAACATTCTACGTCTGTCTGTCTAACATGGTGGCTGATCCTTGGTCTAGAACATTCTACATCTGTGCTATCCAATACAGGGGCTGACACCTAGCTTAGGACATTCTAAGTCTGAAGTCTCCGATACACGAGGTGGCCCCCAGTCTAGAACATTCTACATCTGCTGTCTAACACAGTAGTTATCTCCTGCTCTAGAACATTCTAGGGGCACTTGGGTGGCTCAGTTGATTAAATGTCCGACTTCAGCTCAGGTTATGATCTCACAGTTTGTGAGTTTGAGCCCCGCATTGGGCTCTGTGCTGACAGCTCAGAGCCTGGAACCTGCTTCACATTCTGTCTCCCTCTCTTTCTCTCTGCCCCTCCCCTGCTCGTGCTCACTCTCTCTCCAAAATGAATAAACGTTTTTCTTTAAAAGAATATTCTAGACTTGAGCTGTACAATATGGTAGCCACTAGCCACATGCAGTGGTTGAAGTTTAAAAATTTTTTAACATTTATTTTAGACAGAGAGAGACAGAGCATGAGGGGGTGAGGGGCAGAGAGAGGGAGACACAGAATCTGAAGCAGCCTCAGGATCCGAGCTAGCTGTCAGCACAGAGCCTGACACGGGGCTTGAACCCACAAACCGTGAGATCATGACCTGAGCCGAAGTCGGAGGCTCAACAGACAGCCTCCCAGGTGCCCATGTAGTGGTTTAACTTTAAATGTAAATGTATTACAATTAAATAACATTAGAAATTCTGTTCCTAAGTCACATTTGCCACACTTCAAAGGCTCAATCGCCACACGAAGCTAGGGGCCACCAAACTGGACAGAACAGACAGAACATGTCCACCACTGTGGACATTTCTACTGGACAGCAATGGTCTAGTTGAAGATCCGCCAACTCCAGTCTGGGCCTCTGTTTTTATAAATAAAGTTTTATTGACACAGTCATGCTCATTCATTTATGTAATGTCTGTGTGTGTGTGTGTGTGTGTGTGTGTGTGTGTGTGTGTGTGTGACTCAGCAGAGGCCCCATGGCCCACAAGGCCAAGAATACTCACTCTCTGATCCTTTACAGAAGAAATGTGCTGACCCTTGGCCTAGAACATTTCCACCAATCCTGTCCAATATGGCAGCCACCAGCCACATGTGGCCATTGACACCTGATGGGTGGCTTGTGTGACCGAGGGACAGAATTTTAAATGCTGCTTACTTACAGTTAAAGGAAGTATAAACTGAAATCTAAGAACTGACTCCTGGCTCCATTCTTGGAAAATCTTGTAGGTCTGTTCAGAGTGACTGGGGTGTGTGAGCCCGCTTTTCCAACTGTCAGTTTTACGGAAATGCAAACAGTGGACACAGAGGAAGCACTTCTGACCCCGCCCACCGTCCGGCGCCAGGCGGACTGGGAGGCACGGCGCACGCGCCGGGTGCTGGACGCCCCGCGGCCGGGACAGGCCTGGGACCGGTCCCGATAGGTACACTCCCCGCCCGCAGAGGGGTTTTGGGTTAAAATGAAATAGAGCATTCAAATTAATTTCACCTGTCTCTTTTTAATTTTTAAACATCCCTCCTAGAAAATTTATTTAAACAATTTTTAATGTTTGTTCATTTTTGAGAGAGAGAGAAAGTGCAGGCCGGGGAGGGGCAGGGAGAGAGGGAGACACAGAATCTGAAACAGGCTCCAGGCTCAGAGCTGTCAGCACAGAGCCCGTCGCGGGGCTCGAGCCCACGGACTGCGAGTTCACGACCTGAGCCGAAGTCGGACACTTAACTGACTGAGCCACCCAGGTGCCCCCAAAATGTATTTTATCTGGGGGGGAAGGGCAGAGAGAGAGAATCCCAAGCAGGCTTCATGCTCCATGGGGAGCCCAGAGTGGGGCTTGAACCCACGAACCGCGAGATCATGACCCGAGCTGAAATCAAGAGTCAGACACTGAACCGACTGAGCCCCCCGGACGCCCCTCCTAGGAAGATGTAAATGCTAACTGTGGCTTGCGTTATCTATCAGTTAGCATTGTTCTGGAACATTCACTGCTCCTTATTCTGATCACTGGATGCCGGTAGCATCTCCCAGTCATGACAATCACAAGTGTCCCCAGACGTCGCCCAGGGTCCCATGGGGCAGGACGGGTGAGACCCCTCCTCTGACCTAACAGCAACGCGGCTGGCACATTCCCGCCTCCGGCTCGGCCCGCCCCCTCTGCCACCGTCTTCCCTGTCTCTCCAGGCGCGGCTCACATGCCCCCTCCTCCAAGAAGCCGCCTTGTTTGCCCCCGCGATGTCACCAGTGCAGGTCCCTGGCTCCCCCCACCAACCGCCACCGTGCTGCCCCGGCCTCCGCACACCGCTGCTCATGTTGGGCGCGCCCGTTACAGTGGGTTTAACGGGGACTCCCCTGAAATACGCCCAAGTCCTGACCCCCCAGAACCTGCGAATGGGGCCTCATTGGACAAGGCGTCCTTACAGATGTAAGGACAGATGTCCTTTTAAGAAAGGCAGGGGGAGAGGGGAGAGGTGCAGACCCGGAGGGTGGCCGTGCGGCCACGGAGGCAGGGGCTGGGGTGATGTGTCCATGAGCTGGAGACCGCCGCCGACCGCAGGCGCCAGCAGGAGCTGGAGAGACGTGGGACAGAGTCCCCCCAGTGTGGCCCTCCTGCCACCTGGCTGTCAGACCTCTGGCCCCCGGAAGCGTGAGAGCAGACATTTCTGTCGCGTTAAGCCCCCGGGTGCGTGGTGCTTTGTTACAGGGGCCCCAGGTCACTACCCCGGCCCCCGACTCAGTCCTAGCCAGAAACCCTTGTTCCCAAAGCACCCCGAACCCCCTGCCTGTCCCCCCGCTGTCCCTGCCCGCCGCCTCTCTAGCCCGATGCTCAGAGGAGCGTCCCCGAGCACCTGTCTGGACAGAGCCCCATCCTGAGCCTGAGAAGCACCCCGAAGGTCCTCCGCGCCCCACCCCGGCCCCTCAGGTGTGTGTTACCCTCACCACCCGGAGTCGGTTCGTGGGGTTGTCCCTTCGCGTCTTGTCCGCACCCCACTCCCATTCCTGCCGTACGTCGGGGCTCAGTAAATGTCTGCTGAGTGAACCAATGGGTGCGGAGGACTCGAGGGGCCCTCACTCTAGGGAGAGACCCCCACCTTCCTCCGGCTTCCCTCCCGGCTGCCGACGGAGCCCGGAGCCCAGCTTTGGCCCCAAGGCAGAAGCTGCTGGTTCCCAGGCCCCCAGGGCCCCGGGCAGCTGGCTCTGAATCTCAGTGATCCCAGCAGGAAAATGGGGGTGAAGGGGGCTAAGAAGGACCGAGCTGGGGGCGCTGCTGGAAACGTCAGCAGACCCCCAGGTGGGGACGGATTCCTCCGGACAGAGGGTCCAGAGCCCCCAGCCAGACCCTGATGCCTCGCGCCGAGAAACGGTCCAGGGGACACGGGAGGCCTGGGCGCCCACACGGGGTCTGCGGGCAGGTCCCCATTCCGCGGCCTGCTGGCAGCTCGACCTTGGACAAATCCACTAGGAAATGGCTTTCTTCTCCCAGACGCCCAATGCCCCGGGGGGTCCTGCCGAAGAGAGCGCGGCAGACGGTGTGTGGCTCCGAGACGAGGCACGCGGCGCTGCCCCCGTGTGCCCGGGGGTGGCGGGGAGCCGGCCACCGTGCCGTGGAGCTGCTCAAGATGCCCCCTGGAGGGGACCTGCGGCCTCGTGTCCACGCCACTCCAGGGCCCAGCACGGAGGTCGGGCCCTGAGCCGCAGTCAGGAGGGACTGAGCCAGGACCGTGCGGCCAATTCATTCCCTAAATCCGGGACCCCCGCGATCACTGACGCTGCTTGTTCGAAGCGACCGGGTTGTGGAGTCATTGTGTAACGGGCGGCCCGAGGGAGCGAGAGCTGGGAGTCCTCTCCTCGGATGTCACCTCCTCCGTGAAGCCTTCCATGGCCACCTTCTCTGAGTTTCCTCCTTCCACCCCATCCTGTTAGACTCTTCCAGTGCTGAAGATCAGAGAGGTTAGGTCACCAGCTCCCTGGCGCTCAGCAAGGACTGCTCGGAGCTGGGCAAGGAGCCCGCTGGGGTGGCCGCCGCGTCGCCTCCGCCTCTCCGGTCTCCACCCAGAAAAGGGGCACTTTGCTCCTGACCGTGAGGTTGAGGCCAGCCCCCCGGGCCACTTCCGGTGCTTGCTCAGGCGCGATCAGCCCACGGTGTCATGTCCCCGGCAGGGGCACCCAGTCAGCCGCGTTGCGCCCAGGTTCCCAGCATTTGTGTCTGCAGCTGTCACCCCGCCGGCCCCCAAATGCCCTTGATGCTGAAGACCCCCCTAGGACCCCAGCGGGAAGGGTGAGCACCCCAGCGCTCGCGGGACACCGCGGACCTCACTGTGGTCCCTCCAACGTCCATCAGGACGCGCCGCCTGGGGACTGGGCTCCGTCGGCTCAGAGGACCACCCTCCCTTCGCTGGGGACAGGGAGGCAGGGCTGACGAGGGAGAGCCGGCAGAGATGAGCCCGGGCCAGGCTCCCCTGGGAATGGAAACCCTCCCCAGACCCTCCTGCATCAAGAGGCCGTAGCTCTATTCGCTCCGGAAGGACAAGGGACAAGAAAATCCTTTTCCCTTTCCTAGTGAGAAGCAGTCAGGGACTAAGCCCCTCCTGGTGGCCCTTAAGGCCCTGTGGGACTTGCCCCCCTCTCTGCCCTCCCCCCCTCCATCACGCTGCTCCAGCCGCAAAGGCCCCCTTCCTGTTCCTCCCACGTGCCAGGCACAGTCCTGCCTCAAGGCTTTTGCGTGTGCTGTTCCCTTTCTCTGCTAATGCTTCTCATCCTGCAGGTCTCAGCACCATGACACTTGCACGCCGGGCCAGGCTTTGTGCAGTATGCAACCTGTGCAACCACACACGGCCACTCGGGTGTGAAGTACGGAGCATGGCATTCAGTAGGCGCTCAATAAATGCTCCCTCCGATCAGTTCTGTCTCTCTGCGCCGTATCCCTCTTTTTACGTCCAGAGGCACTCAGGCTTCGCGCTGACCCCAGGAGGGCCTCAGCCTTCCCCAGGGCGCGAGCATCCCCACCAACCCACTCCCCAGGCAGCACCCAGACTCACCCCGGGCAAGGTCTTCTGCTCGTGCAGGGCAGTCTGAGCTTTGATGGCGGAGTCCCTGGCACAGTAGGTGAGAAAGGCACAGCCTGGCAAGGAGAAAAATGGGGGCGTTACAAGGAGAGTCCTCAGCAGCTTAGTCCCAACGGCCGAAAGGTGGAAGTGAGTCAAGTGTCCATCGAGGGGTAAATGGATAAACACAGTGGGGTCCATCCACACGCTGGAAAACCATTTGGCCTTAAAAGGGAGGGACGTCCTGCCGCCCGCCACGGCGTGGACGGACCCGGAGGACACCGTGCGCAGTGACAGAAGCCAGACACAGAAGGACACGTCCTGCGTGACCCCACTCGCAGGGGGTCCCTAGAGGCGTCCCATCCACAGAGACAGAGAGTGGATGGTGGGAGCGGGGCGGGGCAGGGGGGCGGGGAGTCCGTGCCTCATGGGGACAGAGTCTCCTCTGGGGAGATGGAAGGTTCTGGAGACGGACAGAGGGGGCGGCTGCATGATAGTGTGCGTGTGTTGACGCCTCTGGGCTGTGCGCTTAGAAATGGTTAAGATGGTGAATTTAATTGTATTTTACCACAATTTTAAAAATCGGAAAAGAAGGAAAAATCGGTTACAACGGTAGATTTTATGTTCTTTTTTACTACAAGTTAAAAATAAACAGAGGACCCTGGAGCCAAGGTGTGGTTTTTTTTGGGGGGGGGAACAGTGGTTCTGCCCCCAACCCCGACCCCCCGCGCGGCGAGATAGGGAAGGAGAGAAGGCGGCTGTTAGTTAAATCCGTGGCGGACGCAGACCCGGGGAGGCCAGGGCGGGGAGGAGGCCCGGGGAGGAGGGTGCGGAGCGCACCTGCGCAGAAGATCCTCCAGGACAGGGGTGAGGAGCGGGGAGGAGGCCCGGGGAGGAGGGCGCGGAGCGCACCTGCGCAGAAGATCCTCCAGGACCGGGGCGCGGAGCTCGGGGCTCCGCCACGGACCCGCCCCTCTCCGGGCCTCAGTTTCCCCCATCTGAGAGAAGGGTTCAGGCAAGCAGAAGGACGGGTCGAGGGACGGGGGCGGAGCCAGAGGGGGCGTGGCGCAGCTGAGGGCAGAGCCAATCAGGAGAGGAGAGGGGCGGGCCAGCCTGGAAGCGGCCCAGAGCGAGGGTGTGATTGGCCGGACGGCGCCCGGGTGGGGCGGGGCTGCGAGCCAGGGTGCGAAGCATGAGAACCGCAGAGACGTCGAGGGAGAGAGGGAGGAGCCCCCAGGGGACCGCGGAGGAGGCCGGTCAAAGGTGCTTTGACAGCCGTCTGCCCGAGGCGGGGTGTGGGCGCCGGAGGTCAGGGCCCCCCGAGATGGACCCCCGGGCTGGGCCTCAGCCCCGGGCTTGGCCTCTAACCTCTGGGGACCTCGTGTTCACTGCGTGTGACCGTCCTCGGCTGCCCGGCGCCGCGGGCCCTGCGCCTGCGCCCCACCGCCTCCTCGCCCCGCCCGGGCCTGCGCTGAGCCCCTGGAACAGCTCCCCGGAGCCCATTTTTGCTCCAGGCAAGAGCTAATTAAAGCCGCGGCCTTCCTTCCGGGATGTGCTCACCACACGGCCATTCCCACGGCTGGGCCGGCTGCGGGGAGGGGGTGGGGGCGGGAGCCCTGGGGGGGGGGGCCGGGAGCCCTGGGGGGTGGGCTGTCCAGCGTGTCACAAACACTGCGGTGAGGACGTAAAACGGTGCAGCCCCCGTGGAGAGCCGTTTGGCGGTTCCTCGAAAAAGTTAAACCGAGTTATCGTATGGTCCAGGAGCGCCCCGTCTGGGTCTACACCCGGAAGACTTGAAAACGGACTCGAGCGGATGTTTCAAACAGGTATTACACATATTCGTAGCAGCGTCCCTCACGAGGGCCAAAAGGCGGCACAACCCGAGGGCCCATCAGCACATGAGCGGCTGAGCACAATGTGGTCCGTCCACACACTGGAATGTTCTTCTGCCTTAAAAAGTGAGGCACTCTGACCCCGCTACCGCGTGGACGAACGCCGAGGGGTGTCATGCTCAGTGTAATAAGCCAGACACGGAAGGACACGTCCTGCGTGACCCCACTCCCGGGGGTCCCTAGCGGCATCCCCTCCACAGAGACAGGGTGTAGACGGTGGGGGCCAGGGCTGGGGCGGGGGCGGGGAGTCCGTGCTTCATGGGGTCAGTTTCAATATCGGAAAATGAGGAATTCTAGAGACGGATGGAGGCGATGGTCACCCAACACTGTGAGCGTGCTTCACTGAGCTGTGCACTTGGAAAGGGTTACCATGGTGAATTTAATGTTATGTGTATTTCACCTCAATAAAAAATTGTAATGGATATATATTAAAAACCTCCCCCCCCTTTGGGGCACCTGGGGGGCTCAGTCGGTTAAGCATCTGACTTTGGCTCAGGTCACGATCTCGCGATTCATGGGTTCGAGCCCCGCGTCGGGCTCTGTGCTGACAGCTTGGAGCCTGGAGCTGCTTCGGATTCTGTGTCTCCCCCTCCCTCTGCCCCTCCCCCACTTGCGCTTGCTGTCTCTCTCTCTCAAAAATAAACATTAAAAAATTATACACACACACACAAAGTGCAGAACATGGAAATGTACAACGTAACAAATAATTATAAAATCATGTAACCATTTCCCAGGTCAAGGACTAGAACACAGCAGCCTCCCACGTGGCGACACTCTCCCCCCAAAGGGACCGCTCCCCTGGCTCTTGCCGCAGCCCCGTCACTGCTCCCCATTACGGGTCCCTCCCCGGTGCATCACTGAGCAGTGCAGCCAAGTGCTTCCCGCTTTTGAACTTGTGTTAATGGACCCACAGCGTCTGTACACTTTGTATCCAGCTTCTGGGCTCCACAACAGGCAGCTGTGTGTATCGGGGGTTACGTCCTTCTCATAGCTTGTCACATTTTGCCCTGTGACTATACGGCAAGGTGGCCATCTACTCTCCCGTGCAGGGACATCGGGGTTGTCCGCTGTTAAAGGCTCTCGCGAACAAGTGCGCCGTGCGGCACCCTCGCCAGCTCCTCCGAGGCACCGAGGCAGGTCCAGAAACGGAATTGCTGGCTGTAAGGTGCGCTTGTGCTGAGCTGTAACGGCCTCTTTCAGACAGTTTTCCAGAGCGGGTTGTCCCAGAGCATCCTCCCACCACCGGGTCTGACAGTATTTATGCTTCATTTTCACCAACCCTTGGTTTTGCCAGCCTTTTGGACGTTAGTCCTTCGGGGGGGGGGGGGTATCATTGTATCTCACTGCGATCGGAACATGCATCGCTATGGTTATGAATACAGTTGGGCACCTTGTGGCTTAGTAGGAGTTCTTCATGGGCTGTGTAAACGCAGAATGCTTTGTAACCTTTTATGGTTACATCTGATGCACACATCTTCTCCCCACCCATGGCTGGTCTTTCTACTCCTTTTTGGTGTTTCTATTCTCTGAATTTAATCCCCCAAGGTCTTCAGGGGAAGAAGAGGTGCTAAGACAACTAGGCTAGGGCCTGAGAGGAATTACAGCCAGAAAGAAATTGGACTGCAGGGGGATGTGAAAGAGAGGCAAACCCCTTCCTCCTTGGGTCTTTTCTGCCCCGTGGGGCTCCATTTGCAGAAAACATGGAGTGTGCTGATCCTGGGGGGGCGGGGGGGGGCTGAGCAACCTTCAAGGCCCTGGGTCTGGAAAGTTCGCAGCCAAAGGGCCTCAAACCAGAACGCGTGCCGCTGTCCCCGGTGCTGAAACGCTTCCCTCTTCTTTGACCTGCTCTCTTCCTGGCCTCTTTCTCTCCTCTAATTGGTGAAAATGTGTGATGTTTACCCCTTTCTCGCCAAATATGGCCTTGATTTTCCGTTCTTCTCAGGGCTGAATTGTATCCCACTCCCCAAAATCACATGTTACTGTCCTAATTCCCCAGGACCTCAGAATGGGACCCTTTATGGAAATTGAGTCATTGCAGATGAAATCAGTTACAATGAGGGTTGGCAGGATGACTGTCTTCACAAGCGGAGGGGGCTTGGGCACAGAGACACACACTCTGGGAGCGCCATGTGATCGCGGGGGCAGAGATCCGGGCGATGCACGGACAAGCCAGGGAGCATCAGGGACCGGCAGCAAACCGCCGGGAGTGACCTGGACCAGGTTCTCCATCAATCTCATAAGAAACAAACTCAACCAGCACCTTGACCGCAGACGTCTGGCCTCCAGGACTGTGAGCAAACACACCTCTGCTTTTGAAGCCCCTGGTTGGTGCCGGGTCGTTTCAGCAGCCGCAGCAAACGGACACAGTCCCCAGTCACACGGACTTGGTGGTGGCTAATAGAGGTCACCGACTTCCGGTACGAATACGCTTCTTCTCATATTGAGTCACTCAGTCCTTACAACAACCCCACAAAGTAGCTGCTAGGATTGTCCTCACTGCAGACGAGGGGCCAGGGCGCAGAGCGGGGATGTGCCTTGCCCAAGGTCACACAGATGGGGATGGGAACGTCCAGGCTCCGTGGGCTGTGTGCTAACCACCGGGCTCCACTGCCTTGAGCGTGCATCTTTTCTACATTTTCCCCCAGGGCCTAGGGGAGGGTCAGAGGCACCGGACCCACCCCTCCACGAAAGGAACTTTAAGATAGTGTCAGGATTCAACCCACTTTAACTGTTGGGGGTCTGTTGCCTTCTAGTCCCAGAGGGACCTTCTGAGGGAAGTCACAGCCCGTGCAAAGCCTACACTGGACGGACCGCTCATGTCAGTTCCAGCCCCGGCCACCCCTCCCCCCACACCGCCTTGTCAGTGACAAGGGGTCAGGTCTTGTGTCCGGCGACTCCCTCCCCTGCTGGCCACGGCCTCCGTTCTTCCCAGAATGCTGGGCTCCTAACCATCCCTTCACACCCACGTGCATTTTCAAAGCCTGGACCAGGGCTGATCTGGGCGTGGGGTGGGGTCAAGGCCCACAGATCTCTCTAGGACAGAGCAGGGACCAAACTGAAGGAATCAAGGGTATGTAGAGAGGAAAGTTTCCTAATGACTAGGTCTCTCTCCTCACGGCTCCTTTGGGAAAGGAGGGAGCGCCCCGTCTCTGGAGGTAAGCAGCAGGGACTCCCCAGAGAGGAAACTTTGCCAGAGACTCCTGAGAGTCCCTCCTCGTGCTGAGATCCCCCGCTCTCCGCTCCCAGTCCTGAGCTTGTGCAGATTTCATGACTCAAACCTGTAAAAATGGCGCTAACAGTCGGTGCCCACGGAGCACCAGGAATCCTGCTCGGGCATCACACCGGCATCAGCCCTTTGCAGCCTCAGACTAGCCCAAGAGAACGGCACGATTGTGTCTACGATCCCCATTTTACAGATAGGGAAACTGAGACAGCACCCACTGAGGGATGTGCCCGAGGTTACATCGCCACGGGGCCAGAGGCGGGATTTGAACCCACAGGACTCACTCCAGTCTGTGCCTCCTCTGTCCCAAGAGTCTCCCTCTTATAAAGACACTAGAAGCGGCGACAACGGCCGATTGACAAGGCACTTCGGCACGGCGGGCGGCCGTGTCCGGGCCCTCGGCCGCGGGCCCTCCTCTCTGCAGGGCCCGACGCGGTGGGTGCCGTGAGGGTGTGCAGGGAGCAGCCGGGGAGGGGACGGCTGGAAGGTGCCATCGTGGGCCTCGCTGCCGTCCTGTGCTCACAGATCCCAGGGCGTGGAACCGCAGAGGCGCCCAATTCCGCCATCTTCCCTGGAAGCCGCTCGAAGCCTTTAATATTCTAAGACGAAGGAGGCCTTCGGCACATCTGTGAGGACAGTTGTACGCCACCGACTAGTTTGTGTGCGGACCGACGGAACCAGCAGGGGGTTACTTAACGACTCAGGCGTCCGGAACATGGGGCCCGGGGGTAACTCAGCCTTCAGCGGTGGAGAGAACAGCGCCCAACTTACAGACGAAAAGCCGGAGGGTCACAGGGACCCAGATCGCCCACAGGGAGCGACGGCTAGGACTTGAGCCCACACCTGCCCGACCCCGGGGCACAGCGCTCCTTCTGCAGCCCCCAAGGGCGCGCCTCCCTCCGGCCTGGAGATGTGGTCTCCGAGGGAGGGGACACAGGGGCTACGGTCCCTCCACTGCAACCCGTCCCCGCTCACTCTGCGCTCTGGGGACAACGCCCCGACTCATGGGTGATGCCATCAGCTCCTGGGCGACGCACCCCCATGGGCGCTCAGCCCGGGGCAGCGGCAGGGACAAAGGGCCGGGGAAAGGCCAGAGGAAGGGCTGGCTCACTCTGGGAAGGGCTTCCTGGAGCAGCGCCCTTGGAGCCCAGGGTGTTGGGAGCAGGCCGAGGAGTCAAGGGTGCTGACAGGTGTCAGAGATGCTGCTGGAGGGGAGGAGCAGAAACAGGGGCCCAGGACCTGGAGCACCAGGCGGAGAGTGTGAACTGACGTAGGTAGTAGGGAGCCACAGAAGGTGTGTGCTCGCTGGAAAGATCCTCTGGGGTCAGCACAGAGGAGGAGCCTGAGCACAGGACAGAAGCCCGGAAGTCAGAGCGGGGGCAGAGCCGAGGGCAACGTAGGAGAAGGCAAAGACAGCCCGGGCCATGAGGGGCAGACGGGGAAGACGGAGGGGACGCTCCAGGCAGGGCTCGACGCCCTGGGCGTCCCTGGGAGGGTGCCGTGGATTCTCTTGTCGCCCGGAAGAGACGTGTGTGCATTCCAGACCCTGTGGGCGGGGCCTAATTTGGAAGAAGAGACGGTGCAGACGTAATTAAGGCTCTGGAGATGAGATCCATCCTGGATAATGAGGGGGGTCCCAGATCCGGTGACAAACGTCCTTGCAGGTGACAGGAGGAGACGCAGAGGCAGGAGAGGCCACGTGAAGAGGGAGGCAGCCCCAAGCCAAAGGGTGCCAGGAGCCCCCGCCCTCGAGGGCTGGGGAAGAAGGTTTAAGCCGAGTTTGTGACAGACGCGCCAGGAGGCTCATCGAGACAGAGGCCTCGTGGGAAGAGCGGTTTGGAAGAAAGACGCAGAACGCGGTTCAGGTCCTCAGATCCACCGGAGGTTTGGGGCACATCAGGGGAAGGACCCCCCCCGCAATGGCCCAGCAAGGAAGTGCCACCAGCACACTGAGCCAAGCCCTGGGTCAGACTCCCCCCGCCCCTCAGCTGGAATCCTCACTCTGGCCCGGCCAGCGGCTCACACTCACTGGCAGCTGCTTTTATCCTGTGTTACAGATGCGTGAACCCAGGCTCAGAGAGGCTTAGCAGCTTTCCCGAGGTCACACAGCAAGTCACAAAGAAACCCTACAGCCAAACCCAGGCTCAGGGTTTGTGGCCGGGGTGGGGGGGGGTAGAGGCGGGGGGGGTGGGGTAAGATCTTTTGAGTTTCAGAAAATCCCAGAGTGCAGGATGAACGTGGCCTTAAGTGGCCTAAAGAAAAATCTGTTTAAAAATGGAAAAGAAGGGGTGCCCGGGTGGCTCAGTGGGCTAACGGCCGACTTTGGCTCAGGTCATGATCTCACAGTTCGTGGGTTCGAGCCGCGTGTCAGACTCTGTGGGGACAGATGGGAGCCTGGAGCCTGCTTGAGATTCTCCATCTCCCCCTCTCTCTGCCCCTCCCCCACCCATGCTCTGTGTCTGTCTCAATAATAAATTTAAAAAACATTTAAAAAATTTTAATGGAAAAGAAGAACAAAACTTGTTCTTTTTCCTTCTCAGTATTCATGGTCGTCATTTACGTGGGTAAGTCTGGGATTCCTGTCACTTGCGCGGAGCCGGGCAGGTCTGGGGACTGGCCACGTGCCTGGCTGCACCCTGTGCCTCTCCCCCTCCAGCCCCCGCGGATCTCCCGGACCCTGTGCGGGACCGCCTATCAGGAGTCATTCTCCCCATCGGACTGGGAGCTCCCTGCGGGGGGGAACGTGTCCCCGGAGCCCAGCACTGGGCCCAGCGCGCAGCGTGCTCAGCAAGCACTTGGCGGCGGCTCAGGGCCTCCAGGCTGGTCCAGTGCCCATCCGCGCCCTCCTGGAGCTGCGGTCCCCTCCGCCCGGGCCCTCCCTGCTGCCCGCGCGCCTTCGCCCCCACAATCAGCCCTGCCACGAGGGCCACAAGAGGGCGCCCGTGAGCACTCCTCTGCCCGCAGCCCTGGGGGGGTGGGCTCCAAGTCCTCGGCCCCCCAAGCCCCTGCAGGCCCCGCCCTCCCCTCCCCCCTCTCTCCCCCTCCTGCCCAGCCATGCATGCCTCCTCCGTCCCTCCAACACTCCAGCCCCCGTCCTGCCCCAGGACCTGTGCACAGGCTGCTCCAGAATGAGGCATCTGCGCAGTTCACCTCCTTCCTGCAAGTCTTGGCTCAAATGTCACCTCCCCGTGAGGCCTCCTCGAGCACCTTGTTTAAAGTTACAGCCTCAACCACCTGCTCACCCTGCTCTGCTTCCCTCACTATCCAAAAGTCGAGTGTACCTGTGACCCTTCGCTAAACCCCAAAGGGCAAGAAGCAAAGAAGCAATTACCACTGGTTCGTATGGAAACCTTTGAACTCCCAGACCCCAAATATAGCCTCTCTTAGGCTTTTCTGACACTGAGGACACACCTTGCTGATGGACGCACAGAATTAGGCGAGATAAAACCCAGATGCTCGCAGACACAGTTCAGAGGTCCGGCGGCTGCAGACATGGCCGACTGTGGTCCCGGGGAAGGCTGTGGGGGTGGGGGCGGGGGCGGGGGCGCCGCCCTCACTGCCCGGGGCTCTGCGGCCTCCCGATCCGTTCACTGCAACCCAGTGTTCAGTGCTGTTTGTGCATTTTGCCTTTTTTCATAAAAGCAAAAATCCCCTTTGGATTTCTTTTGGTTACGAAGAAAGGTCTCCTGTAAGCCTTTCATAAAAGTGAAGGGAGGAGCTTAATAGGAACTTTCCAAGAGGGAGGGGGAAAGGGGGGGGGATGTCCCTGTATTATATTTATTTCTGTCTCCCACTTCCCCCAGCTGAAAATGTCCTGTCCACAAGGAGAGGCAGTTTTTCATGGTTTTTTTCAGGGTCTCCGGAACCTAAATAGTGCCAGGTATACAGTGGGTGCTCAATTAATACTTATGGACTGAATGGACTGACCTGCTCACATCAAGACAATCTCTCTGAGGGCAGCGACACTTGATTCATTTTTATCCCTCCCCTTTCCTGCCATGCCCAGCACTGGGCCATTCAATATTTCCTGAGCACCTACTATGCGCCAGCTTTTCTGTGGAAACAGACGCAGGAAATACACCCTTGCTCGTCTCTTGATCGCAGACACCTCCTGCTTCCTCTCCAGCAAGGCGCCCCCCACAACAGGTCAGATCTCTTCAATCCCAAGCCCCCTGCACGCCAGGCACCCACATTCTTGGCCTTTAACCTTGGCTCTGGGATCTAGTGGCTAAAGATGGGCTCAAACCCTGCCAGATGCCCCTTTCTGCCATGTGGTCTTGGGTCAGTCTCTCTGAGCCTCCACTACGTATTACAGAAGACACCCCCCTGTGCTGTGGGACCACCCTTCCCACCACCCTCTCTCCTCTGCCCCTTAGCCCCAGACTGTCCCCACTTTGTGGACAGTGGGGCTAACAGGCTCTGCGCTCATGGCCCTCCCCTCACGTACAAACCCACTGGCTCCTGTGCAAGAGGGCAAGGCTCTCCCCGCCCCCCGCAGGGCTCACAGCCCAGACCCCGCCCCCCAGTGTCTCTGGGGTGCCCTCCCGCCTCCCTAGCTGGGCTCCTTGGCCTCCATCACTCATGCCCAGGGGCTTCTCAGGCCTCGTCTGGACACACCCCCAGTCTCCTGCCCATGGCTGTCTTGATTCCTCCCACAGACTCACCATTGCTGCCCCACATATATCCATCCGCAAACCCACCCACCCATCCACCTGTCCACCTGTTCATCCATCTACCCACTTATCCATCCATTATCCATTCATTTACCCATTCTTCTACTCAGCCACCCATCTGTTTGTCCGTCCATCACCCGTCCACCCACCCACCCACCCATCCATCCATCCATCCATTCATCCACTCACCCATCCATTCCTCCATATTTTCATCTTTCCATCCATCCGTCCGTCTGTCCATCCGTCCACTCATCCATCTGTCCATCCATCCATCCACCCACCCACCCATCCATCCATCCATCCATCCATTCATCCACTCACCCATCCTTTCCTCCATATTTCCATCTTTCCATCCATCCATCCGTCCGTCCATCCATCCATCATCCATCCCTGCACCCACCTACTCACTTACCCGTCTCTCCACCCATGTCTAGCCAGCCCGCTCTCCCACCCCCAACCGCTCCCCGCCGTCTCATCCCCTCAGGTCCTCATCCACCACATGCCCCACTTCCACGTGGCGTACACGACACAGCCCCCCCACCGGAGCTCTCGTGTCAGTGATGACCCCCGTGACCCGAGGCCAACAGGACTCTTGCCAGGTCAGTGTCTTCCCAGCCAAACAGCCCCTTCCTCTGGCACCGGTCGCCTTCGGTCCAAGGACAGCCAGCGTCCCTGGATGGGTCTCACCCTGCGTCTTCATCTCCAGAATTACACCTCTTTCTCTGCTTCCTCTACTCTCCCAAAGTGGGTCAGGGCTCAGTCTGGGAGGTGGGACACTTAGCTATATTGCTGTGTGACTTGGGGCTGAGTGCTACCCCTCTCTGAGCCCCAACTCCTCATGTGATCTGTGTGGGGGAAGGGAACTTGGTCCTCTGAGAACACGGGTCTGCTTCTTTGCACCCCTAGATCCCACACTGAGGGCTCAGCCCAAGGAGAAGATGCCTCTTTTCCATCCTTCTGCGTAGGAAGCAGGCGTGTCCCAAATGAGGCTGGGAAGCCGGAAAGGGGCTCGTAATGGCAGGTGAGCAGACATGAATCTCCCTTTCCACACAAGTCGGAATTCTTCCCCTGCTCTAAATTCTCCCATGGCTCCCCAGTGCCCTCAGGACCAGGCCCTCCGGGGTTTGGTCCATGCTGGCTCCGACCTCATCTGCCACGTCCCACCCAGTTCCCTCCCTCCTCCAGGGGTGCCCTCCACACCTCCAGGCCTCCGAACGCCCAGCTCCCTCTGCCCACAGGCATGAGCATGTCTGCCCAGCTGACTCACTGCTGCCTCGTGCCCAGCCCGGGGCCGGGAACACAATCCGGCTTCAGCGAATAAACAAATGAAGCGCTTCCTCCACCAGACAGCCCCCTGTTCTCCTCTCAGAGCCCCTGTTCTAGAGCCCCCCTCCTCCAGGCAGCCAATTTCCAGGCAAAGCCCCTGATTCCCTGTCCAGTTCCCTCAGCCCCGCCTCCCCTCTGACCCAGCCCGGACCACTGGCTCTGAGTGCCACTGTCTAGCTCTGTCTTGCCATCGGAGACCTTCGTGTTGGCCGAATGAACGCATGGGTGAGTCAGCACGGCCCTCTGAGCGGTCCGGACCTTCAGGTTCTCGTGTGCCGATGTCAGAGGTTAGAGAGAGACACAGGAGCCCGTGTCGGACACCCCCAACGCCAGAGCCTCTCAGATGAGCCGCCAGATAAGTCCCACAACAGAAGGGGACGCCGGGGCCCCCAAGACCCTTTTCTCACCAGGGCAAACACTCCACCCCCTCCCCTTGCCAGAAGTTTCCAGAGGTGGCACTGCTCTGGGCCTTTGCACATGCTTTCCTCTGTGCTGGGAACACCTGTCCCCCCCAGCGGAGCCTTGTCACCCTGTAGGCGCCAGCCCAGTCACAGGATAAGCCCAGCTCCTGCTGACCAGCCCTGGGCCCGGCGTAACTGCCATCCCGGCCCTCCCCTCCCCTCCCCTCCCCTGAGAGAGAAAGGCCCGCTGCCTCCCCTCCCCTGAGAGAGAACACGGTCTGCCAGCCGGATTAGAGAGACCAGGTGCATCTCAATGCCAAGCTCAGAACTGCTCTTTCACACTGACCACCTCCTCCAAGAAGCCCTCTGGGTCACCATCCTGCAGGGGCAGGGGTCCTCTGGGCTGTGTTCTCACCATCGAGGCCGGAACACAATGCCTTTAACCTCCTAGATCCTCACTGTGTCCCTCCCACCAGACTGGGCTTTGAAGGCAGGTCAGCTCCTGGCGGGGGCTGGGGAGGGGCGGTAATCTGTGCGGCCCAACATCACATCCGGGGTCTAGGACGGCGCCTGGCACGCAGCAATGCTGGTGATATGGCAGGTGGGTTCATGCTCAATCCATCGTGAGTCCGCAGGGATTCCTGGTCGTACAGACTCCCCTCTCCCCATGGACGCTGAACACAGTAGGTACTTGGTCACCGGCCTCTGCCCGAAGGAGGCAGACATGACGTCACAGAATAGCCCCTAAGGCCCCTGTGAAATCGGGAAGAGCCGCGGCTGGGGAAACCGAGGCACGGGGAGGGGCACGCCCCGCTCAGAGTCGGCCGCCTGCGCCCCTGCGCGCAGCGCTCCGTCTCCTCCCTCGGCGCCCCCACCGGGCGGCCCTCCGGCTCCCAGGGGCTGGCGCGTCACACTCGGAATCTCACGCCTCCGATCAGCCTCCCTCCGCCGCGGAGCGAGCAGCTGGTGCTCCCATGGAAACCGCAGGCCTCCGCCCGGCCCCCCCACCTGCACCGGCCCCCCTCGCCACCTCCGCTTTAAGACAAATATTGTCATTAACATGCAAATGCATATGTGATTACCATAAATGGGGGGCGCGCGCAGCGGCCGCCGGGCCTTATCGCGCCGGCCCCGGGCAGGTGGGCAGTCCTCCGCCCCCGCCGGGAGGGAGGGACCGGCCGCCACGCCAGCCGCGGGCCCCCTCTGCGGGGGCTGTCCCCTGGCCCGAGCCGGGGGGGGGGGGGGGGGGGGACGTGGGGACACGGCTGGTGGGAGCCCCAGTGCCGCCGAGCCCGGGTCTGAGCAGCCTTGCACCTCCCCGCTGCTCCTTCTCCATGGCTCTCCCTGCCTCCCCCTCTCGGCCTCTCCCTGGGTGTGGGGGGGGCCTCCACCTGCCTCAGTTTCTCTCACTGTCTATGCGTCTCTCTCCTCTCCTGCTCTTGCTGTATCTCCCTTGGTCTCTCCCTGTGTCTCCAAGTCTCCATTTCTCTGTCTCTGTCCGTCTCCATCCCTTTCTTAAAAACAAAACACGCCAGCGCCCAAGGGCCTGCCCTCTTTCTGAGGACCTACCCGGACTCGCTCCCGGAGCCCCCGGCGTGGCTGGACCTCCCGCCTGTCACTCGCGGGTGGCGGGGGGGTGGGGGGACCCACAGCGCCTTCCCCCCCAGCACCATCCTCGAGGGGGGCCTGTCACTCCTCCATCACACAGGCACACTTCTGGGTGGAGGGGACACAGGTGGGTGACGGGAGCGGCCTGGCTTCGCGGGATCTTTGGGAGTCGGTCCTGGCCCCTCCCGGACTCAGTTTCCCTTCCATGTGAAATGCGCTGATGCTCATAAGCCCACTCAGTGGTGACCCCTTCAGAGGGGCCTGAGCAGGCCCCAGGTGTGACAGGGAAGGAGGAGAGGATGGTTAGGACAGGGACGGTGGTGACCCAGGCTGCTGTCCCTTTTCACACCCCTGGTGCCCATGTCATGGGTCCCCTCGCATCCAGGAGCCCAGAGAGCTCTGGGGGGGGATCTCCCCTGCCCCCCCCCGGGCCACGCCCCCAGCCCTGCCGCTGGGCCAGCACCAACAGCAGGCATGCTGTGCCCCGTTGGCTCCCCAGAAAGGAAACCAGAAAAGGGTTGGCAGGAGGCGCCTAAACACCCCCTGCACTATCCATTCATCACTCCACCTCCCTTTGGCGGAGGCCCAGAGAGGGGCAGCCACTGGCCAAAGGTCACACAGCTGAGCCCCGGACACAGCCTCCATCCTGGCTCCGGGCCCTCGAGACCCCCTCCCTTCCGGCTCCCTCCCATGGGGGAGGCCCAGCCAGGCCCCAGCACAGGTGGGGTCAGGAGGGTCGGAGTGTGGGTGGGGAAGCCCCACTCCTCACCCCGGCCCTGTGGCCGGGGCCCCTGGGGAGCGGAGGGTGAGAGCTGGGTGCCATGGACACCCGGCTTCCTAATCGTCACCCTTCTGGGAAAGACCCTGAGGTGCCCCTAATCCTAACAATCTCCAGCCAGGAAAAAAATAACCCGACATTCAAGGGGCCCTGCTTTGCTGACAGCAGGGGAAACTGAGGCTCCAGCCCAGGCGGAAACCCGGTACAGTCCGTCCCTCCCGCCTGGTGGGGGTGGGGGTGTCCAGGGGAGATTGAAGAATGAGAAAAGGGAGCAGGGCCACCGGGGGTCTGCATCCCCCTGTACCCCATCGGCCTCCCTCATCCAGAGCCTACCAACAGCCTATCAGCTCAACACCTGGGGGGCCACGTGGACACCCCCAACCCCCATCAGAATCTTTCTAGAAATGGGCCCTTCAGGCATAGCAGGGGTGGCGGGCTTGTGCAAAGCGCCCTCCATGCAGCCATGGCCCCTGAGCTTGACTCCTGGGCAGATGGGTGCCCTCTGCGCTCCTAGTTCACACAGAGGAATCCGATTTTCCAGCTCCCCCTCCTTTTTTTTTTTTGGTGATGGTTGGATTTGAAAAGAGGTGGGGGATGGGAGGGGCTTCTCTCCTCCCCCAGGATACCAGCGGGAGGGTCTGGCTCCAGTGACAGGCCCCGGCTCCGTCCTACCAGACTCTCCCTACGGCCTGGCCTGCCGGGTCCGTCATCCCTGCATTCGCGCATTCATTCATTCACCCAGCAAGCATGTATTCATGCTTCCCATGCCTGCACAGAGAAGATGGGGACAAACGGGGTCTGAAATAGGTCATGAGCCCCGGTCCCTGCCCAAGGCGCCTCCGCGGTCTTGCCAGGGGTGTCCAGCACAAAGCCTGCCCCGTCCCCACCCTCAGTCACCGACACCTGACCCGAGAGCCGTCAAAGCCCCCCGTGATTCAGACACTGGGCCCATGCTCCAACCAGGCCGGGGCCACAGCCCGCGGGCTCCGCCTCCCAGCATCCCATCGGAGAGGGAATCAGGTGGGAGGGGGGTGGGCGGCCTCCCCCGCTGGGCTCCCAGGTCGCCCACGCCTCCCCGTCCACCCGAGAATCTGGGCTCTGCCAGATGGACGGTCCAGGCTCAGCGTCTCTGGCCTCAGACCTCACTCAACACATTGCTAACAGGCTAGGCCAGTTTTAAGTTGAGCCAAAGGTGGAGGCAGGGAGGGGGAGGGCAGAGGAATGGAGAGGGGATGCTGATCCAAACAGAGAGGATGGGCAGGGGGGAGGGCAAACCATAGCATTTTAACCACCTAAGGCTGGGGAGGCTGGCGCCCCCCCCCCAGCCTGGCTCAGCTCCCTGATACCCCCACCCCGCTTTCTTTGTAGTTACCGATTAGCCCGGGGTCCTGGGCATCCGTGTCCCCTGCGGCTGGCCGGACCTGCCCCGCTGGCCTGGCTTTGTGAAAATGACCAAAGCAATGGAGTCCAGAGGTGCAAACTTCCCCGACGGGGCCTGGGGAGGCGGAATGAAGGGGGGGGGCAGGGAGGGGTGG
>PISW01013807.1:0-24289 GCA_004023785.1 Mungos mungo
ATGTCATAGTTTTGAACAGAAAGTAGGAAATGTTAAATGAGAAGGTTCTGAAGGACAAACCAGATGCCACTTTTGGTTATAGGATTGTGGAAAAAAGACAATGAGTTGCTGATTTCTTGGTTAGTGAAGAATGACGTTGGAGATAATAGGCATAAGGATTAGGACTGTATAAGGGTATATGGTATGTATAGTTAAAGTTTAATCTTATGTTTTTTAAAAGGTTAACTACCAGAATTTAGAACCAATTTATTTTTTTATAGTTTATTGTCAAGTTGGTTTCCATATAAACACCCAAGGCTCGTCCCCACAAGTTTCGAATGCCCAGATTTCATCCTTTCTCATTGCCATGTAGATTCCTCTGTATATATAAATTACATCTTCTTAGTCCATTCATCAGTTGATGGACACTCACCAATGAAAATGGATCTATTACAACCAGTCCCAAGGAAATACAAGCAATTATTACAGAATGCTATGAAAAATTATATGCCAACAAACTGGACAACCTAGAAGTGGAGAAATTCTGAAACACACATGCATTAACAAAAACAAATGGGAAGGGATAGAAAATCTGAACTGACTCATAACCAGTGAGGAAATGGAATCAGTTATCAAAAATCTCCCAAAGAATAAGAGCCCAGGGCCATGTGGCTTCCATGGGGAATTATACCAGACATTCATATCAGATAATACTCAATATTCATATAATACCCATTCTTCTGAAGCTATTTGAGAACATAGAAATAGAACGAAAATGTCTGGACTGATTCTAAGAAGCAAGCATCCCTTGATTCCCAAACCAGACAGAGACCTAGCAAAAACACGGAAGTGCAGTCCAATATCCTTGATGAATACAGATGCAAAAATATTCAACAAGATACTAACAAATTGAGTTCAACAGCATATAAAAAGAATGATCCATCATGATCAAACATGATCAAAGGGGATTCATTCCAGGGTTACAGGACTGATTCAATATTTGCAAATCAATCAATATGATACATCACGCAAAAAAAAGAAAAGATTAAAACCATATAATCCAATTGATAAATGCATATAAGCAATTTGACAAAATATAGCATCCTTTCCTAATGAAAACCTTCAAGAAAGTAGGCATAGAAGGAACTTACTTACCCATCATAAAAGCCAGTTAAGAAAAGCCCACAGCTAATATCATCCTCAATGGGGAAAAACTGAGAGCTTTCCCCCTGAGATCAAGAACATGACAGGGATGTCCACTCTCACCACCATTGTTTAACATAGTGCCTGAAGTCCTAGCATTTGTAATCAGACAACAATAGGAAAGAAAAGGCATCAGAATTTGCCAGGATAAAGTCAATCTTTCACTTTTCGCAGATGACATGATCCCCACCATGAACCCTACTAGAACGCAATAACTGCGTGCAATTCCACAAGTTGAGCAGAAGTGGAAGGGGTGGAAAAACTTATGACCTGATCCTCAAAAGTATAAGCCACAATGCCAGTAGAGGATCTGTCAGTAAAAACTATTAAGGCCTGAGATAGGGGCTGTTGAGAGGTTTTTGTTGGAAATATAAACTCATGATTTTTAAAGAAATGTAGGAGTTTATGAGGTGGATAGTGATTGTCTAACTTACCTAAAAAGGAAGCACAAGCAACTACTTTGATAGGTTTCCCTTTGCCCTTTGTCCGTAGCTGCTTTCAGAATTCGTTTCAACCTTATATTTTGCTAGTTTCATTCTGATATATATCATGCAGAAGACCCATTCAAATGATATCTGTGCCTCTTGGGTTTCAGGGTCTATTTCCTTCCCCCGATTGGGGAAGTTTTTTTGCTCAAATTTTTTCAAGTATTCCTTCAGCCCCTTTCTCTCTTTCTTCTTCCGGAATTCCTATGGTATGAATATTGTTTCCTTTGATTGTATCACTCAGTACTCAAATTCTCCTTTCGTGTTCTTGGATCAATTTATCTCTCTTTTTCTCAGTTTCCTCTTTTTCTATCATTGTGTCTTCTAATTCAACCATTCTTCTCCCTGCCTCTTCAATTTGTGCAGTGGTTGCCTCCATTTTATTATGCACCTCATTTATAGCATTTTTTCATTGATGAGAACTATTGATAAGCTGCATAGTTTTTGTAGCAAACCTTCTCTGATGTTTCCCATGCCTTATTCAAGCCCAGCAGTTAATTTTATGACAATCGTCCTAAATTCTTGCTCAGTTATGTTGCTTAGATCTGTTTTGACCAATTCTGTAGCTGTGACTTCTTGCTGGAATTTCTTTAGAGGAGAGTGTTTTTGTTTCATCATTTTGGCTAGTTTTCTGTCTCTTGTCAGTTTAAAAAGAACTGCTCTGTACACTCCACCTGTGAGTATTGCTATATTAAAGATTCTCATTGACTGTCAGGATCTGTCGATTCTGGAAGTGTTCTTTCAATGGGTTCCCTTGGTCTCCCTTGTTGTATCTTTGGTTATTTTATTTCCCTACTCGTACTGATATTTGGGACTCTCGACCATGTGTACTTTGGCTTGTTTGTTGAGGTAGCCCTGGAACATACAACAGACAGACCAACAAATAGGGAACAAAAGCACACAAATGTACAAACAAATGAAAAAAAAAAACAGGCAAAAGAAAAGGGGTAGGAAAAAAAAGACAAAGGGCAGTTTAAAAGCAGAATGCCAGAGATCCCAGTATTAAATAAGGAGCAGGGTAGAGGCAGTGCTGATGGAAGAGCATAGACAAAGAGAAGTGACAGGGATGGCAAGAAAGAGAAATTGCACTTTGACCTGGATTATGTTACCCTGAGAAATTATATAGTCTGATTATTTCAGAGAGAAAGGAAGGTATGACAGAGGTGCAGAATATATTTCAAGAGAGTGAATTCGGTGCGCCTGAGTGGCTCAGTTGGTTAAGCGTTGGACTTCAGCTCAGGTCAGGATCTCATGTTAGTGGGTTGAAGCCCCGTGTCGGGCTCTGTGCTGACAGCTCAGAGCTTGGAGCCTACTTCGGATTCTGTGTCTCCCTCTCTCTCCGCCCCTCCCTGCTCATGCCCTGTCTCTCTCTGTATCAAAAATAAATAAAACATTAAAAAAGTAAAAAAAAAAAAAAGAGAGAGAGAGAGAATGAATGAGAGGTGACTGTTTAAGCAAACCTATAACCAGAATACCCACTCCAGGGGAGTGAAACATAAGAATGAGATAAGAGAGATATATCTGAATTGCAAGAATTGATCTAGAGTTAATCACAGTAATACATCAGTGCTGGTTTTGGGGGGAGTCACTGGGTGTTTCCACAGCATCCAACCAGCTCTGGTAACAAAGCAGCTAGGCAAGGCAGATGGGTGTGGTTTCGTGTAGGCAGATTTTGCCTGCCCTGTGGGTCTCTGGGGCTGCTCTCTGAGGCCCCACCTTGGTGCTTGTGGGGAGAAAAACGGCGGCCCCCCAGTCCCTTCTCAAACCACGTTTTGTAATCACTCTTTTGGGTCTGATCTTATTCTGCCCTTGGCTTAGTCAAGGTGGGCATTGCTCTATGTCCCGCCGCAGCCTCCTTTTCAGTTCTTATTCCATGTGCAGTAATGATGGTGACTGAAGGTAGCCCCAGAATCCCAGGCGGGGCCCTTCCTACTTGGGGATCAACTAGGGGAGCAGTTTCTCCTGATGCCTATTGAGTCCTTTGCATACAGTCTGTACCAGAGAAACTTTCTGGGCCCAGAGCACACAGCCCAAAGAAGTCTCTGCAGTTAGAGACAGTATCTCTCTCTGATCGCCCTGGTGTTAGAGATGGGATGATAGGACCCCTCTCTATCCTGGCCAAGGTTTTTCTCTTTTCCAGGGACAGTTGTTAAGATCAGTTTGGCCAGTTTTTCCCTTTGTCTCTCTGCAGAAGGGGCTCCCTCCCCTCCGTGCTTCTGTGTCTCCACTGTTTTTATCTTCCCCAGCTCTCATTATGCACATATGAGGCTGTCTTCTTAGTGGACTCTGTCTTTTTTTACCCCGACTCTTGTGGTTCAGTGTCTTTTGGCTTCAGCCCTTCTTTGTATGATAGATGCAGGCAGGAGTTAGGGGACTCCCTACTTCTCCCCCATCTTGCCTTCTCTCCTAGACACCAATTTAAGCAGTAAAGAATATAAGAAACAAAATTACAAAGATTAAATCAAAATTATAAAACAAGAAATGAAATTGTAAAATGTCAACCCTCTTAATTTCATTTATGAATGAAATTAATAAACTAATGAAAATACTAATAGGTTAGGAGGTGGGGATATGTTTGTTTTCCATGTTTTTTCCGTGTTATTTTCAGGACTGATCAAAAGTGGTTGAAGTACATATTTAGTTATCTATACAGATTTCTTATAATAACTCACAGCCTAGATGAATTTTATTTCGCTCAAACGTCTCTATACGGCTGTGTCATATTGTAATTATGTTTACATATCAGTGGACCAGTTAATCCACTCAAAATAAATACAAATATTACTTAATTCTAGCAGATGCAATAAAAAGGAAACATTCACAAGAATTATATTTAAATTAGCTATGTTCAAAAACAGTATTTTTATGAAATATAAATCTGTCAACATTCAATAAGAACAGCTGTAGAATCAATTAAGTGACAAGGTCAATTTTGATTTGTTTAGAAAGCCAGCAGGGGAGAAGGGCAAAGGGAGAAGGAGAGAGAGAATCGACAGCAGGCTCCGTGCTCAGTGTGAAGCTTGACACCTGGTTTGATCCCATGATGTTGGGATCATGATCTGAGCTGAAATCAAGAGTCTGATGCTCAACCAACTGAGTCTTTAAAATGTTTACAAAATACAAACCAGACTTTTAAAAAGAGATGACTTGCAAATGTCCTACTGTGATTTGGAGCTTTGGAGTTTGCCTGCTTTGAAAACTGAATCAGGTCCCTGAGGCCACAGCTTAATCCTTCTATTCCTCTGGGAACCAAAAATCCAAGGGTCCCTCCAATGCTGTAGGACCTGTGTCCCAGGCTGTGTAGCACAGCAGAGCAAAAAAACCCCTTGGGAAAAGGTAGAATTTACATTCATATCAGTCAGTTTTGTTTGTTGTGACCATTTTCTAGTGCATTGAGCTTTTTCTCAGTCAACAGAGCTTTCAAAAGGAAACTTTCTGAAGCTTTTTCTCTCATGGCAGATCATCTAGTTCTGATGAAAAGAAGTAGATCTTTTTAATTCTTCCTCAAAGTCCTTGAGTTCAGGATATTTGCATAGCAATCAGCCTTAGAAGAGAGAGATAATGTCTGCCTCCAGAGCAAAGGGTAAGCATGCTTATTATCCAGGTAAAAGATCAGGTCACTTCAGTTGGAGTTCCTGTCCTGCAATCCACTGTTTGTGCAGGCATCCATTTGGGCACATCTGCATCATCCTTGTGGGACTTGAGGGGCAAGGGGAATGGACACAAATATGCTGATGCTCATGTCGTTTGCTGCTCTGTGAATGAAAACATCCTTTCCTCTGGTCCAGGGATCTCATGTCTTCTCCCAGCTCCCATGAACCTGTGACAACTGCAAATAAGGTAAAATCTCAGACCTTTTATAGTTCTTGCCATTAAACTTAAATTCATATATTGTGTGATTCTATTTATGTCAAGTTCTAAAGTATTAAGGCTAATATATAGTGTTAGGGGTCAGGATCGTTTCTTTGGAGAGCTGAGGCATGGCCTGGAGAAAGCATTAGGGGAGCTTCTGGTGTGCTGGACATGTTCTGTCTCTTGTTCTGAAAGGATGCTGATTGCATAACCTGAATTCAAAGTAAAGAATCTTTCTACTTATCAGTTTTACTCTCCCCCCGTTATGAATGTTTTACTTCTATAAAAGTTCAACCTGAAATTTAAGAAAATAAAAAAATAAAAATCAAAGGCAGTGACCAGGATTGCCACATCAATGAATTAAAAAAGAAAAAGAATGTGAAATTGGAGCACCTGGGTGGCTCAGTTGGTTAAGCATCCAACTTTTGATCTCACCATTAAGCTCCAAACTGAGCTCAGTGCTGGGTGTGGAGCCTGCTTATGATTCTCTCTCCCTCTCCCACTGCCCTCTCTTACCCATTCTCTCTCTCTCTCTCTCTCTCTCTCTCTCTCTCTCTCTCTCTCTCTCCTCTCTCTCTCAAAAAATAAGAATTAATTATCCATAACTCAAAGAAAAAGAAAAAGCTGACGATTATTAGCCAAAAGATAAAGAAAATGGAGGAGCAATCCAAGAAGAAAAATATACTTTAGTTGAGATTTCAGAAGTGGAGAAGAGTCAAGGAAGGCACACATTTGGATATGTGCTATTTGCAATTCAGAATTTCAAGGATAGAAAAATAATCTCTGTAACAGTCTAGTTAGACAAAAGAAAAACGAACAAGTTACCTAACATGGAAAAAAAAATTATTTTCAACAGACTTTGTTCCCTAATGTTCAGTGTTAGAATCAAATAAAACAGTACCTGCATCATTTTGGGGAAAAAGAAATAAAGCAAGTTATCCAAGAATGCTAAATTACCATCTATATATGTGGCAAGAGGAATATACTCTAGATGTAGATGCAATAAAAAACTACACCACTCATTGACCTTAGCGGAAAAAAATATTGAAAGAAATATTTTAGCTGCTGGAGAAATAAATCTAAATTGATGTCCAAAAACTAGGAAAACACAGTGCAAAAGAGAAAAGACAAAACAACTACTAAAAGAATGCTGAAAGCTTTAAAAAAAAAAACTTTTTAAAATGTTTATTTTTGAGACAGACAGAGCCCACGTCGGGGAGGGGCAGAGAGAGAGGAAGACAGAATCTGAAGCAGGCTGCAGCTCAGAGCTGTAGGCACAGAGCCTGATGTGGGGCTTGAACCCATTAACCATGTTTTTTATTTATTTTTGAGAGACAGAGAGAACAGTGTGAGCGGGGGAGGGACAGAGAGAGAGAGGGAGACACAGAATCTGAAACAGGCTCCAGGCTATGAGCTGTCACCACAGATACCGACGCGGCGCTCGAACCCACGAACCCTGAGATCATGACCTGAGCTGAAACTGAACATGTAACTGACTGAGCCACCCAGGCGCCCCTCTTTTCAAATTTGTAATAGACTAACTATTGACAGGGACGTTGAAGATAAAACTTAAGATCTATGAGAAATGTAGGCGTATTTCAAATACTGTTTATTTTTCTCAAATAATTTTTAAATAATTGAAGGCTATTTATGCTAATTATGAGGCTATATAAATTATAGTTAATATAAAACTTAAGTTTTTTGACAGGTCATTTTATTGTTAGTAATATTAGTGTGGATATAAAAATAATTAACATGAAGTAGGATAGAATATTGGGCCTATGAGACTGTAGTTATTGACACTATTACTAAAAATGCAAAACCTACATTGAAATCTCAAGCAACACATGCTAATAAAATAAGTGGTATGAAAATCAGTGATGTTAAATATTTGTTAAGGGTAAACAAAATTATAGACAAATAACACAATACACTCTAAATTTAAGAGTGAAGCTATATTTGGGGACTGGTAGATGAAAAGTCACATTACAGCCACAATGAAACTAGTGAGAAATTCATTTAAATGGTGTTGGGGTGCATTTGGCATGATGGCGGGAGTCATAATCTAACGAGTCAGTATTATTTGCATATTGTAACACTACTTTATTCATCAGAGTCTTTTGAAGAACCAGCTCTTAATATTATAAGAACCAATGACAGCAAGCATAATTTTAGATCACATATTTGAGTTCTCAAGGTAGTTTTAATAAAGAGGCAGTGTTTGGGTTAAAGGGCTGAAGGGTGATAGCTACTGGGAAAAATGTTGTTGAAAAAAAATGTGTAGATTCTCAACAAGTCTATATACAGACAGTGGTTTTTCTGCATATGCATTTAATTGTCCTGCCATAATACAATAGTAACTAATGTGAGAGCTAATACTTTATGAGCCGTAGTGACGCCATTTGAAGTGCATAACTTAGTCTGTGTGAAGTTAGTACATTTAATTACATAAATTAATTTATTAATACATTACATACATTGTACATACATACAGTATATTAATAAATAAATTAAACAATGTGTTTAATGTGTTCACATGGATGTGTACAGAGTGAAGTGTTATCCCACACCAATGTTAACCTCTCATATTATTAAGTACTGTAGGAAAGAGATGGAAAGGAAGAAAATGTGAAGATCTCTTTCCAGTGTAGGGTGGGAACCCGAAGGGACTCCCGTTCATTGCTCCAAAGCCATAGGCAGCTCTCGGTTGCATCATGAGATGAATAAATGTCAGGGGGATAAGGAACTGGCAAACTGGTAGGATTCTTCAGGATCTAACTGAATTCCTGGGTGTTAGTGAAGACCAGATGCTGTATGAAGACAATGATCCCTGTGATGCCCAGGCCTTGATCAGTGGCAGTCATATGAGAGTGCGTATTAAATGATGTAATCGCCATGGGCATAGCTTTAAATGTCACATGTTACAGTAGATATAGAGATGACGCTCATAGGGCCTAGACATAAGGGAGTAGGTTCAGAGACAAGGACCGAATGAGATTGATTAGGAAGCCATATTATTAGACCTGTTTTTCATTATCCAATTTAGGGGTTGTAGGCAACCTAAAGTCACATAGCAAGCAAGGAGTTTTAGGGGGGAGTCACAGAACTACTGAGTGTTGATATGTAGGAGAAGCACTGCTACAGTGCCTACTCATTCTTGATATGATCTCAAGACTTGCTGGCATCAGAAAAGGCCCCTGATCTACGATGGTCAAGCTTGAACTTCTAGGAACATCGGGTTCCTTGTTTCCACAGAATCAGTGGTCTGTTGAAATCTTAAACAAGCTACAATTTGTCAAGCCATAAGCTAGAGAGCACAGGTCAGTGCATTAGATGTATGTACTCATGACAGTATTGGAACAGTTATAGTCTGATAAAGTCTGATAAAGTCTTTATTTGGAAAGGAACATACATACATCATTAAGGCAGTGTTTATGGAACTTTTACTCTGTGCGCACACACACACAGCTTTTACTCACATGGTGCTATGCTGGGCACCTCAGGAACATGTATGTGAGTTGCTCTTCATTATAATTTAGGACTTGAAAATAGGTGTCTCGTATTTCCATCAGAATATAGATGCTGTGCCCTGTCTCTCTGTTTCTTTTTCTTCATAACATTGATTGTATAAAAGAGGAGCCAAATATAGTTTGGAAGAATGTAAAGAGGCGTGACCTGGAACCTCAGAAGAAGGTCTCATTGTTGACTAAGAACCAAATCAGCATGTGATAAGCAGGAGAAATTCAAATTTAATAGTATGTGTATGGAGACTCCACAAACACAGGAAAATTGCAAAGGGAAAATATGGTATGTATGTCTTTGAAGAGGAGAGAAGGAAGAGAAGGAATTCGGGAAGAAGAATGGGAGGAAGGAAGGAAGGCAGGAAGGAAGAGGAGGAACAAGGAATCAGAAGTCTGGGGCCTCCAAGGTAAAGAATGGAATTCACAAGAAGATGAAAAGTAAATATTTGATAAGCACATATTTTCTGGGCCACTCTGAAACAATAGGACATAGAAGACTTTGTTCACGAGGTCCTTCCTGAATTCTTCCCTGTTAACCATACCGAGCTTGTATCATAATGTAGTAACGTATGCTGAGTGCTCTCTTGCTGGGGGAGCTTTTCTATGTACGTTACTGTTTAGAGAGGGAGGTGCAAAGTAAACGTTTTTCCTGAATCTGCTTAATTTTGATTATTATGAACTCTAAATAATCTTTCTGCAAAAGTGGTCCATCAGAGAAGAGCCTGGGTGTGGCTCATACAAACTGGAGGAGATTTTGTTGCAAGAAGTAAGAATCACACAGGAAAAAAAAATCCTCTACGAAATCACATGGAATCTAAAACAAGTCAGAATCGGAGCACCTGCGTGTCTCTTTTAGCTAAGTGTCAACTTTGGTTCAGGTCATGACCTTGTGGTTCATGAATTCGAGCCTTGTATTGGGCTCCCACAGCCAATGAAGCTGCTTGGGACTCCTGCTCTGTCCTCTCTGCTCCTCTCCCACCCATGCTTTCTCTCTTTTGAAAAATAAGTAAACTTTGAAAAAAAAAAACATTAAAGTAAGTGACAGTCATGGAAGTGTGGATTAGAATGTTGCCAGCAACTGAGGGTGAAGGAACTGTTGAGATGATCATGGCATCTCGAGGTGTCAGCAGGGGGACCTCTCAAGCCCTTCATTCATAGTCAATGGCAGGTCCACCAATAAGGGAAAGTCTTCACGTTCCACAAACTCGATGGTGGAGGCAGGTTATACTCTCCTATTCCCCACCAGAGGAAAAGACGTTTCCATATCTTTCCCAGGCAGCAGCTCAACCACTGAAAATCCACATTCCTTTAAACTACCATTTTATTACAAAGAACTTTAGCTTATAAGCAAATTCTCAACTCATCCCTTGTCTCCAGAAAAGCAGGCCTTCTTCTTTATTCCCTGAACTCAGCTACGGTTTTGCCTAACCGGTTTGGCACTAATTCCAAATCCTGTTTTTCCTAAATTAACCCATGTTTTGGCGGTAAAATGCACGGCAGTGCTTATTTAGAAGTTTAAATGTAACAAGGTTCACTTATGTAGGATGAATAAATATGGGATTTCTACTGTACAGCACAGTGACTGTTTTCTACACTTGCAATTTGCAGGAAGAAAGCATCTCAAGTATGCTTCCCTCCCCCCCCCAGCACTAATCTTAACTGTGTGGATGAGGCATTTGTTCATAAGTTTGATTTAGGTAATGATTTTGTAGGCAGATAAGCTTAGGGGTCCTTGGTATAGGGGAGAGAAGACTAGATTTCTAAACATAAGAGAAGTCACGTTAGTCATTTCTGAATGATGCCTGCTACTTATCCTAGCACCTGTTTTGAGAACTTCCTGGGATATATGAAAATTGCAGAACAATAGAGATCAGTAGTTAACGATTCTTTTTTAATGTATTTAATTTTGACAGAGAGAATATGAGTGGGGATGGAAGAAAAGAAGGGCAGAGCATCCAAAGTGGGTTCTGCATTGACAGCAGAGGGCCCCCTGTGGGCACAAACTCACAAACCTTGAGATCATGATCTGAGCCCAAGTCGAATGTTTAAAGGACTGAGCGACCCAAGTGCCTATTAATCAGTAGTTAACAAGCAGCAAAAGAATGTAGAAACAGGAGTGCCTAGGAGGCTCAGTCTGTTAAGCGTCCCTCTTCCAACCTAGTCATGATCCTATGGTTCGTTGGTTCGAGCCCCACATGGGGCTCTGTGCTGACAACTAGCTCAGAGCCTAGAGCTTGCTTCAGATTCTGTGTCTCCCTCTCTCTATAACCCTCCCCTGCTCACGCTGTCTTTGTCTCTCAAAAATAAAGACATTTAAAAAATGTAGAAACAGCCACTAGCAGGCCTGCAGATGGTCTAATCATAGAAGGTGCAATAAATCCATGATATATAGTCTCCCACTGCTAAATCCAGAGTAGAGCCTGATTTGACACACATTCTCTTGTGGATTTTGAGGGAATTGAACACTTACTATGAGCACCCAAATAATGGACTAAGGGTGCCAGAGACCTGACGATGCCTATCCTTCCTGGTCCGGTGACTTCAATCCACTAGGACCTGGACTCTCAATTTAAGATGACTTCAGGCAGATTTAAAAATAAAATGTCCTTTGTCACATCCCTTGACAAATATGCACGTGTGCTCAGTGTAAATCTGACCAAACTTTGTTGTGTTGGGAGATAGATTGGGAAATATACCTGGTGTTCTTTTCATGCAAGTAAAACCGGTTCTTTTCCTATGTTTTCGTCAGTGGTATCTTTTGGTTCAGCAGCCACCAAGAGTGAAATCAATTGTGGGTTATAATTTCACAACGTGTATGGATATTTACTGTTTTATTTTGTTTCTTTGAGGTTTTTTCATTCTTTCCTTATTTTTGATAGACAGAGAGAGACAGCGCAAACAGGGGAGGGTCAGAGAGAGAGGGAGACACAGAATACAGAGCAGGCTCCAGGCTCTGAGCTGGCTGTCAGCACAGATGTGGGGCTCAAACCCACGAACTGTGAGATCATGACCTGAGGTGAAGCCAGATGCTTAACCGACTGAGCCAGCCTGGCACCCTGGATATTTACTGTTTTAATCTTCACGAAAGTTGGATGTTTTTAAATGGAAAACAAGGTGCTGAACAAGAAGCACTGACTTTAATGAGAACGTGTGAAATGTAGGCACCAAAACATGCATTTCTCTGTTCCCATTTACCTGCTTTTGGGGTTCAGTAAAAAGTGAGCACCTCTCATTGAGACGAAATAAACAGGCAAACCAAATTTTCAGTTCCTTCAATCTGTCCACGGAGGGGCAGTCCAGAGTGAAGCTGGACCTGGAAAGTCTTCTGAAGAAGGTGCATCTGAGTGGTGCTGTGCAGGGAGAGGGTTTTAGGCTTCTGAATTCTCTACCCTATGGTGTTCTGCCAGGTCCATTCCTGACTGCGTGCAGGGGACAGTAGCAGGCTGCTCTAAAATGTGCCCCTTTGCCATGTTGATTCTTTTGAAGGAAAAGCTACTGAAGAAACAGCCGATGTAGGAGGAACACTCTGCCCCCCAGCTGTCCCCCAAAAGCAGGAAATCGGTCTTCCATGTAATAGACCCCTATCCTGCACAGAGAGTTAAAGAGATAGTCTTCCCACCACAGACAGGGAATTTAGAGCTGAGCAGTCTTCACAAACAAACCTTGTTACTGTTCACTAGTTTGCTACCAACCACTGACCAAATTCCATCTAGAATTTCATACTAATTGAAGTCCCAACAGAAGTTCCTTTCTGCTGTGAAATTCTCACAGATGTAATGTCTCTTTCTCTACAAAGCAGAAAAACTCTCTGCATTGGTCCTTTCTAGAGGTCTCAATTTCATAATTTGGTTTTGGGGGGCATGTATTTCTCTGGGATTTTTTTCTCCTGTATTCTGTCTCTGTCAATTTGATTCTTATGCCAGCTAAAATAATCTTGAAAAATAAAGGAACATTAATTCGCCCCAATGATTACCCTTAGTATCCTAAATAATCTATGTGCAGTGTTGAACACCTGTACCTGCATACTTTAAAATAAGCAATATATTTGCATACATAATGATTCTTTTGATCTGGATTAGGCATATTCCAAATTTGAGGTTCCTTTTGTAACACCTTATTGCAGTGACGAGGGCGATAGTCACTGTGTCAGATCTTGTGATACAATGTTGGTAAAAATGGTCATTTTTAATGATATTCCTGGATGTCCACTTGGGCTTCTCATGGAAGAAGTGAGTGCCAACACTAAGTGAGTTGCTTAGAGTGCCACGTGACACATCTCTGTTCAGTGTAATGGAGGAGACTCACGTGTGGAGGAGGAGGGTCCTAAATGCAAAGGAAATAACTTCCTTTCAAAATCACTCGGTACTCTCAGATTTTATCATACACCTTCTTCATCATGAAACAGGGTTTGAGAGGCATCTGGGCGGCTCAGTTGGCTATGCGGCCGACATTAGCTCAGGTCGTGATCTCGCACTTCGTGGGTTCCAACCCTGCATTGGGCTCTGTGCTGACAGCTCAGACCCTAAAGCCTGCTTCAGATTCTGGGTCTCCCTCTCTCTCTGATCCTCCCCGGCTCACACTCTGTGTCTCTCTCTCAAAAACAATCATTAAAAAAAGTTTATTAAATATGGTTTAATGCCCAGTGGCAGGATCACCATATTGGGGCCATGAGAGAAAAAAGATGAGCACAACACCTGCATAGGGATAATGTCGCAGCAAAAATGAGGAAAAAGAGGCTACCTCCCATGATGCCTCAGTCATTTTATCAGACATGGGCTTTCTTCTTATTCCTTGTGTTCATAATAGAAAATATGTATCTTATTTTCTAGAAATATTACTCTTTTCTTGGGATACCTGAACATAATTAAGCGCTACAAAATAAAACATTATTATAATTCCGTAGTATTCATGATAAATATGAGTAACCTGCTACCCAACTTGATGGGACAGGTTTTCACAACAGGTAAAAATCCTATACACACACACACACACACACACACACCCCAAAAATGGGTGTAAGTATAGTAAGAGCTATGAAACACCATGGGAATTTTTGGCCTAAAAATTGGGTGGATTGTTTGAAGCAGAAGTGCTCGCTGCCCCTGCCTGCTGACATGTGTCCCCACTCTGGGGGGAGGGTTATAGAGAGCCTAGAACTCATGATTACCCTAATCACAGGCTAAGTGGTAATGAAGGAAGTACCTGCCAGCTATGAGTCAGCATCCCTGGAAGATCACCCATGTACAGTGGACCCAACTTACATTGGCCTTAGACACCTGGTATACCAGCACTTTGTGGAACTACAGCACATGCCTTGCTGACCCTGCCTATTATAGCACCCAGGAGGATCATTCAGTTCCCAATTCGACTCTGCCACATGACATTGTAAAGTCATGTCCAAAGAGCTAACAGCATCCAAAACTGCCTGAGAAAAATTAGTAATTTCTGTCATCCAGCAGCATCTGCTAGTAAGGGATATGCAGGAAATCAATAAATTATGAAGAAAATTAGCAGTTCCCTGATCTCTGGAACTCGCCATATTGGCCAAGTCCCCAACTCTGTTACATTTATTCCAGGTAACACCATTAGGAGCTGCCTCGAACCTTGGACTGACTATAGGCTCTCTCCAATCGCCTTCCCACATTTCAAAAGATTTCTCTATATGTGCTTTTAATGGGTCTTATATTTCTCTCTAAAGAGTGGTCCATCATCATTCTTCATCTACGTTCAATCCCTGTCAGGGCTAAATGTTTGAATTAGGACCGTGGTCCATTGGTCTTGAATCCCTCTATTCCCAGCTAAGAGGTCAGTCAGGACATGCTAATCATAACACAGACAAAGAGCTATCTGAAAGGCATATGTAAGTGGAAAAGAAATGTGGGAGATTGAGAGGAACTGGAGATACTTAACAATGGAAACAAGGGAGGTTTACGTTTCATTATTCAGAGAGTCAGTTGTGCTAACTGGAAACAGGCGTCCTTTCTCCACATGCAGAATTCATGCAATTCTTCCTGTAATTTTTCCTCTCTCGTGTCTTGCCTCTTATTGGAATATTTTTCTGTCACCTATGGAGTATTTAGTACACACCCTGCACTGTCATGTGTGTGCATTCACTTGGTAGAAACATCAATAGAACCCCACCATCATGACCTGGGGCCCAATCCTTTATTGGGTGCAGAGTTTAGGAGTTCTGGGGTAAGTCCAGATTGAGCCCTTGAATGTAAAAGATATTTGGGTAAATCTGTGGGGATCTTCTCTAAGGCTCCTCAGTGGAATACAAAGGGACCAAGAGGAGGCGGTTGCTCACCAGGCTGTGGTTGGGGTGTCATATGAGAAGTTATACTGACTTGTGACTGTGTAGCATGTTGTTTAGAGAATTTGCAAATGACACTTTGTGTCAGTTCAAGCCCCTGCAAGGAAAACCGACTAAAAAAAATAGAACCCAAGAAGCACAATCAAGAAATACTTGAGGTAAACTGTCAACAGTACCCTTATTTTCTGTAATGTATCCATCTTGATGTCCTAGGAGTTGTAAGGCAGAGAAAATGATGTCATAGATGAAGCGTGGGAATTATAACCATTCATTCTTTAAAGTCTGGGGCCACTGAGATAATGACTACTAGGTATCTAAATCTATGTATCTATCTATCTATGTATCTATCTATCTATCTATCTATCTATCTATGTCATTTATTTATATGCAGTTTTACATCATCTACATCCATATCATCATCTATATCTATCTAATTATATCTATATCTATACCAAAGAGGTGGTAGATGCTATCTCTTATCTACATTTTTAAATAAGGTGAGGTAGGTTAATATTAGTGGCAGGATAGTGTGCCATTCATTACATACAAATGTTAACACATTAAACACTGATAGGTTGTATTTATTAAAATATGTGAAAATCACATCTAGATACAGGTATGCCTCCAAATGCACTGTATGATCCTTGTTCAAAATAAAGATTGCAAGCATTCAAGAAGCATTCTTGATCAGAGGCACCTGGGTGGCTCCATCTGTTTGGCATCTGACTCTGGCTCCTGTCATGATTTCATGGCTGGGAGGTTTGAGTCCAAGACCAGCTTTGTGCTGACAGCTCATAGCCTCCTTCAGATTTTCTGTCTCCCTCTCTCTCTGACCCTCCCCTACTTGCACTCTATCTCTCTCAAAAATAAACCAAATAAAAAATGAAGCATTCTTGTTCTGATATGAAGACCTAGGAGTACTAATTTCAATAATTTTTTGGACTGAAGTAATTGGTAAGAAATATCGTTCTACAGTCATATGCCCTTTTGGGAAGGAGGTATCCTCTACCGATATCTGGGAAGTCGTCTTCATCACGACCACTTCAAGTAGTAGTCTCCACTTTTATCCATTCATATTGCAAAAATATATCGGTATTTCACTAGCCTCCCACTACTTTTTCTTTTTTATTTAATGTTTTCTTTAAGATGTTATTTTAATTCCAGTTAAAATATGTGTGTGCTCATCACAACAGTTGCATTCCTTAATTCCCAGCACGTATTAATCCATCCCCCCACACACCTTCCCTCGGATGGGGACCATCAGATTATTGTCTATAATAAAGGGTTTATTTCTTGATTTGTCTCTACTGTCAAGTAATGATTAAATTCCTGGTGGAGGAGTGAACGATGGGCTCCCTAAAAGGTCATCTCATTGCCCTTCTGAGTTTTGATTATAATAACTCTAATGTGTTCTCTCTTTTGCTTTGTTCTCTCCTGTTGTCATATGTGCAGGCAGTTCCTTACCCCTTTGCCCAGCCAACAGACGATGCCTACTACACAAAACAAATTCCCCCCGATGTCCCCTCTCCCCTCTACAACCATGGCTTTCTGTAATAGCTACATGTAGGGACAAAGAGTGACCCATTTTGGTCCATAGATTGGGACATCCTGACAACCCCTGTCACCTTGAAGAGTTATAGATGAGCCCTTCACCCTTCGACAACCTTAAAGATTTCAGGACCAAAGATTAGTCAGGGGAGAAGTGATGAGGGATGAAAACAGAAAAGTGTTTACCTTTAGCCCAGAAGGTGGACCTGTAGCCTGCATAGATTTGATAAGATCAAATATGTGCTGGTTGCTACATCCAGGGTCTCATGACTGCCTGTACATCGTATGAAACTGAGCAGTAACCAAGGGAGAAATGTTGGAATAGTATTTGAGGAGTAGAAAATTTGAGGAGGAACATTTATGATCTAATACTCCCTGCAAGACCTGCCCCGACCCGGGGGGTCATTCAATGGGACCCTGCAGGAGGGAACGGATGAATGGATGGGACAAGAGACACAAAGAATCAGAGCAAGACAGGAGGTCTGACCAAGCTCTAAGGTTTATTCAAGGAGGCTGATTATATACACAATGAGGGGGGAAGAAAAATGCAAAGAAAGGAGAAAGAACGTGGGGGGAGCCTCATGGTACCAGGGACCTGTCAGACATTAACTGATGGTAATCTTAGTTCCTGGAGCCAATAGCTACTAATGACTTTTCAGGAACTAACAGCTATTTACAGCTGCTTATCTTGCTGTGACATTTAACAAAGGTAGTCAGTTCTGCCTTGGTTTTTCCACCAGAGTTCTTTAACCCTTTCTTTGGCTCCCGGCAAAGACCCACCCCCTGAGCAGCTTTATACAGCCAAAGTGCAGCTCTCTCTGCCCACCGGGCCTGTCCCGAGCTACTGGAATAAGCTTACAATGATGTGCCATAAAATATTTCAAGAATTTTCCCCTGACCATTGTACTCAATGATCTCACATCAATTTTGTTACAAGAATTACAAGTGCAGCTGCTATTCTCCTGCAAAGCCGATACTTAAGACAGGAGTTTTGATGGAGAAGAATACTGGCTTTTTTTTTTAGGAGGACAGCCATTTGGGAAGAAGGCAGGCTCTTGCCCACACACCAACCTCAAAGTCTTTGCCTGGCTGACAGGTTTTTTTTTTTTCCATAATGTTTCTTTATATTGAGAGAGAGACACACACACACCGTGTGAGTGGGAGAGGGGCAGAGAGAGAGCAAGACACAAAATCTAAATCAGGCTCCAAGCACGGGCTGTCATCACAGTGCCCACGGATGGGCTTGAAGTAAAGCACGAGATCATACCTGAGTGAAGTCAGAAGCTTACGAGACTTAGCCACCACATGACCATGCCTAAAGATTAAAAAAAAAAACACATGTTAGGGCAGTTAATCCATCAAAGAGGAATACGGTTATTTGTAACACTTCTTGGTTGCCTTCAGACTCAGTTATGCCAGGAAATATTGTGGTGCGTGGAGGTGTGTAGTGGTGTCCCAAGGAAAGGATGGATAAGAGGGTTTGGTTCTGAGTCTTTATAGGAAACAATGCATGATATATAGATATAAAAAGAAAGATTTGGTTCATCAATATTACAGGCTAACATTGGAAGCTAAAACTGAAGACTACTAAGTTGGCTAGTGGGGACTCGGAGTGTTTCAATACAACTTAAAAACAAAAAGTCCTCTCAGTTTATTGTGTTGCTGCCAATAGAAGGGTATCCTTCTTTTGGGACACTGATATATATACACACTAAGAATAAATCAGATGGGGAAACCCTATAAAAAGGGTGCAGCAGAGCCATGGTGCATGCTCCTGAAGAAGAAGGACCTGGCCTTGGATTGCATTGTGTGGTGTACTGATCTCTGGGGTGCACTGGAAGGAACAGTCCTCTGCCTAGAGCACTTTGGAAAGAGAGTTTCTAGACTACCCAAGGTCAAAAGATTGTGCAAGTGCTGCCAGAGGCCTTTCAGTAACAGGGTGGGGAGGCTCCTCTCCAGAGGAGGGGAACAGATCCAGATCCAGGCCATGCCAGATCCTTAAAGAGATCAGGTTTTGGGTCCCAACCGAGTCTTAAGGAGAAACGGCAGGAGAATTGTGGCTCAGGGCTAGCTGACTGTCTTCTCTATTCTTTGAGCGTTGCCTGAACAATGTGGGTTGAAAGTCCCAGTCCTTGGAGGAGAACTTGGGGTGACACCATTCCTTCTCCCAACATCAACACAATGAAACTTCAGAGAGCAGCACTGTGGGCCGCCAATGGAGGCAGAACATGCTTACACCAAACCTTGCCTCGCCCTGCCTGGCAACGGATTATTTAGTGGAGCAAGACTGACTGGCCCAGCAGAGCCAGCCTCTCCTCCAGACCAGCTCAGCCACTGGCCCCCAGGACCAACAGACAACTTTTTTTCCCCTTTTTCCCTTTTTGTCTCCTCACTCTTCTATTTTTTTTTTCTTTTGGAATCTGGCTCAGAGTTTCTGATTTCTTTTTTCCTCCATATATATGTATGTATTTGAGCAGACTGTGTTATTCTAATTCCATCTTTTGCCTTTTCTCCTGTCTTTCTTCTTCTTTTTGTTCTCTTTGGTTTTATTTTATTCCTTTCTGTTTCCTTGGAATCAGCCTTATAGTTTTCTGACTTTCAGTTTGATTTTCTTTCCCTCCTTTTTCTCTTTTTATGAATTGAGACTTCCCACTTCCCACACCCCACCTTTTGTTTGTCAGGGTTCCTTCAACAAACCAATTAAAGGACACCTAGTGAAAGGTCCATACTCACCATGACTACACCAATGAGATCTGCAGAGAACAGACCAGTGGGATAGAGCATCCAAAATATAACAGCTGACTGCACAAAACATGCACCAGAAGTGTGTCCTGGGGTGTCAGGCACTGGACAGTCTATGACCCCTTATTAATACAGCAGTCCTCTCAGGCCCAGGTGTATCAGAGCTCTTATAACATGCATAAGACAGAAAATGAGTCAAAGTGATGATCCAGAGGAATTCTCCACAAAACAAAGGTCAAGATGAAATCATAGCCAGAGATTAGCTCAAAGCAGATATAAACGATCTATCTGAAGAAGAATTTACAACAACAGTTACAAGACTAATCACTGGGTTTGAAAACCACTTAGAAGACACCAGAAAAACCCATAGTGCAGAGAACAAGGACCTAAGAACTAGTCAGGATGAATTGAAAAATGGTATAACTGGGATGCAGAATAAACTAGATACAATGACTACAAAGATGGAAGGAGAAGTGGAGAGTATGGGTGATAGAGTAGATATAATTTGGCAAAATGAAGAAGCTGAAAAAGGGATAGAAAATTACTCTATCATGAAGGAAAATGTAAAGTATTAGGTGATTTCATGAAATAAAACAGTATCCATAAGTGATTTCAGGAAATAAAACATTACCCATATCATAGAAGTCCCAGAAGAAGAAGCAGGAGAACACGGGGAAGAAGGTTTGTTTGAACACATTACTGTGGAGAACTTCCCCATCTGGGAAAGGAAACAGGCATCCAAATGCAAGAGGTACAGAAAACTGCCTTCAAACTGAATGAAGACAGGTCAACACCACAATATGTCACTGTGAAACTTGCAAACTACAAAGATAAAGAAAGAGTTCTAAAAGCAGCTAGAGGGGCACCTGGGTGGCTCAGTCGGTTAAGCCCCCAACTTTGGCTCAGGTCAAGATCTCACGTTCGTGGGTTCAATCCCTGCGTCGGGCTCTGTGCTGACAGCTCAGAGCCTAGAGCCTGTTTCGGATTCTGTCTCTCCTTCTCTCTCTGCCGCTCCCCGCTCATGCTCTGTCTCTCTCTCTCTATCTCAAAAATAAATAAAACATTAAAAAAGTAAAAATAAATAAGTAAATAAATAAATAAAAATAAAAGCAGCTAGGGACTAAATATCCTTATACTACAAGGGTATTCACATAAGTTTATTAGCAGAAGTGTCACATAAGTTTATTGGCAGAAGTGTGCCCTGAAACCTATCAGGCCAGAAGGCAGTGGCAGGAAATATTCAATGTGTTAATAAGGAAAAATACGCAGCCAAGATTCCCTTTCCCAGCAAAAAGTAGAAGAGTACAGACTTCCCTAGAAAACAAAAACTAAAGAAGATAGTGATCACTAGGGTATCTGGGTGGCTTAGAAGGTTGAGAGTCTGACTTTGGCTCTGGTCATGTTGTCATGGTTTGTGAGTTGAAGCACCACATCAGGTTGTGTGCAGATAGCTCAGAACCTGGAGTCTGCTTCGGATCCTGTATCGCCCTCTCTCTCTGCCCCTCTGCCACTTGCACCTTGTGTCTGTCTGTCTGTCTGTCTCTCTGTCTCTCTCTCTCTTTCTCTCTCTCTCTGAAAAGAAAACAAAACAAAACAAAGCAAAAATAAAGGAAGTTAGTGATAACTAAAGCAGCCCTATAAGAAATTTAAGAGAGGCTCTGTTAGTGGAAAGCAGCAAAGTCTATAAAGGACTAGAGAACATCACCACAAACACAAAATCTACAGATATCACAATGGTGGTAAATTCATATCTTTCAAATGACTCTGATTTTTAGTGCACTAAATGTCCCAATCAAAAGAAATAGGGAATCAGGATGGATTTAAAAAGTAACAAAAACAAAAACAAACAAAAGGAAAACAATAAAATAACACAAGATCCCTCAATAAACTGCCTAGAAGAGACACTGAGGACACTTGCAGAATTGAAAGTGAGGGGATGGAGAACGTTCTATCAAGATTATTCATGTCAAAGGATTAGCAAATTAGGTTAAAATTTTTTAAACATTTATGCACTTTTGAGAGATCGAGACAGCAGAGCATGAGTACGGGAGGGGCAGAGAGAGAAAGAGAGGAAGACAGAATCTAAAGCAGGCTCCAGGCTCTGAGCTGTCAGCACAGAGCCCAACACGGAGCTCGAACTCACTGACCACAAGATCATGCCTGAGCCCAAGTCGGACACTCAGTTGACTGAGCCACCCAAGTGCTGCAGAAAAACTAGATTTTAAAACAAATACTGGGACAAGAAATGAAGAAGGACATACTATCTAATCCAAATGACTATCCATCAAGAAGAGCTAACAGCTATAAATATTTAGTTCCCCACATTGGGACCACTCAAACACACAAATAATAACAAACATAAGCAAATATTGACAATAATACTACAATTGCAGGAGACCTTAATCTCCTACCCACAGCAATGGACAGATCATTGAAATAGCAGATCCACAAGGAAACAATGCCTCTCAATGACACACTGAACCAAATGGACTTAACAGATCTGCTGAGAACATGTCATCCTAAAGCAACAGAAGACACAGTCTTCCCATATGCACATGGATCATTCTCCAGAATAGATGACATATGGAGCCACACATCAGTCTTCCACTGGTATAAAAAGACTGAGTTCATACCACAACACTATGAAACATAATCTCAAACACAAGAAGAAAATTGGAAAGCCCTCAAATACATAGAGATTAGGGGTGCCTTGGTGGCTCAGTCGGTTTGGTGTTCCAATTTGGCTCAGGTCATGGTCTCATATTCGTGGGTTCAAGCCCCGTGTTGGGCTCTGTGTTGACAACTAGCTCAGAGCCTGCAACCTGGTACAGATTCTATGTCTGTCTCTCTCTCTCTGAACCTCCCCTGCTCACACTATCTCTATCTCTGAAAAATAAATTTAAAAACATTAAAAATATGGAGATTTTTTAAAAAACAGTCAACTAAAAATGGAAATGAATGCATTAACTAGGCAAGTAAAGGAATTTAAAAATACATGGAAACAAACACAAACGAACACAAGACTGTCCAAACCGTTTGGATGCAGCAAAGGCAATCTTGAGAGGAAAATGCTTTGCAATTTGGGTCTATCTCAAAAGGCAAAAAATGTTCCAAATACACAGTGTAATATTATACCTAAACGAGATAGGAAAGCAGCAGCAAATAAAGCTCACAACCAGCAGAAGAAAAGAAAGAATAAAGATTAGAAAGCATTAAATAATACAGAATCCAAGGTAAACAGTAGAGTAGATCAATGAAACTGAGAGCATTTTTTTTAAACAAACAAAATTGATAAAACCCTAGCCAGCCTTCTCAAAAAGAAAACCAAGAGGACCTAAATAGATGGAATCATCAACGAAAGAGGTGAGATCACAACAAACACCACAGAAGTACAAACAAGTATAGGAGAATGCTATGAGAATTATATGCAACAAACTGGACAATCAGGAAGAAAGGGAAAAATTCCCCGAAATAAACTATGAAAACTCAAATAGGAAGAAAGTGTCCTTAAGAGCAGGCCTGTTACCAGCCAAGACATTGAATTGGTTTTAAACATCCCATTACAAATAAGAGTCCTGGGCCAGGTGGCTTCACAGGGGATTTCTAACAGACACTTAAAAGAGAGTTAATACCAATTTTCCTCAATGTGTTCCCACAGAAACAGAAGGTGAGTTTCCAAACACATTCTATGAAGCTAGCATTACCGTGATTATAAAGTCAGATCAAGACCTATCTAGAGCAATTCTCCCAGAGAGAGGGACCGACCTCAGCTCCAACTCAGCCTCCACTGTTATTAAAAATAAAAATCGCTAGAGCAGCCCTCACCACGTCTACTTTGATAGCTGGTTATTTGGAATTTTGAAGGATAATTTAATTGTTTTCTAACTTCCCATGCGGCTGCAAGCTCTTTTTCTTATAGGATTCTAGAAAACTTGAAAGTTCAACCGCTCCAAACCCACACACTAAGGACGCTGAATCTGTCCACCGCCAGCGAAGCGAGACCTTCTGGCTGGGTCCCCCTGATTTGGGTCGATTTTGCGCCTCCAAACAACCTTAGCATGATGTCTTATCTTAAGCAACCACCTTACGCAGTCAATGGACTGAGTCTGACCACTTCGGGCACGGACTTGCTGCACCCTTCGGTGGGCTACCGGCCACTCCCCGGAAACAGCGCCGGGAGAGGACGATGTTCACCCGGGTGCAGCTAGACGTGCAGGAAGCTCTATTTGCTAAGACCCGGCACCCAGATATCTTCATGTGGGAGGAGGTGGCGTTGAAAATCAACTTGCCCGAGTCCAGGGTGCAGGTATGGTTTAAGAATCGAAGAGCTAAGTCCCGCCAGCAGCAGCAGCAGCAGCAGCAACAGAATGGATGTCAAAACAAAGTGAGACCTGCCAAAAAGAAGACCTCTCCAGCTCGGGAAGTGAGTTCAGAGAGTGGAACAAGTGGCCAGTTCACTCCCCCCTCTAGCACCTCCGTCCCGGCCATTTCCAGCAGCAGCGCTCCTGTGTCCATCTGGAGCCCAGCTTCCATCTCCCCACCGTCAGCCCCCTTGTCCACCTCCTCCTCCTGCATGCAGAGGTCCTACCCCACGACCTATACTCAGGCTTCAGGTTATAGTCAAGGATATGCTGGCTCAACTTCCT
>PISW01013808.1:0-24286 GCA_004023785.1 Mungos mungo
CCCACAAAACAAATAACCCAGTGAAGAAATGGGCAGAAGACATGAACAGACACTTCTCCAAAGAGGACATCCAGATGGCCTACAGGCACATGAAACGATGCTCAACATCACTCATCCTCAGGGAAACACAAATCAAAACCACACTGAGATACCACCTCACGCCAGTCAGAGTGGCTAAAATGAACAAATCAAGAGACTAGAGATGCTGGCGAGGGTGTGGAGAGACGGGCACCCTCCTACACTGTTGGTGGGAATGTAAACTGGTGCAGCCACTCTGGAAAACAGTGTGGAGGTTCCTCAAAAAACTATCCATATAACTCCCTTATGACCCAGCAATAGCCCTGCTAGGGGTTTACCCAATGGATACAGAAATGCTGATGCACAGGGGCACATGTACCCCAATGTTCATAGCAGCAATGTCAACAATAGCCAAATCATGGAAAAAGCCTAAATGCCCATCACCTGATGAGTGGATCAAGAAGATGTGGTATATATACACAATGGAGTACTACATGGCAATGAGAAAGAATGAAATATGGCCATTTGTGGGAAAGTGGATGGACCTCGAGGGTGTCATGCTAAGTGAATTAAGTCAGGCAGAGAAGGACAGAAACCGTATGTTCGCACTCATAGGTCTAACAGGAAATTTTCAGAATGATCTAGCTTCAAGAAAAGCAAGCAGTGAGTAGTGGTTAAGAAAAATTGATTCAGTATCTAATGGATAATTGATATCTGTCACAACACAGCATTTTATATACTGTTAAGTGAAACTGCAATACAATCTAAGTTTATTTTGGGAGTGTTTGCTGTATAATTGGATTTAATGAAATGATTAGAGGTGCAGTAGGCATGACTTTGAGTAGATAATGAAAGGAAGTGCAAAATGCTTATTGATTTATGATGTGGTTTCATCTTAGCTTGGGCAAAGCATGCAGTATTTAACACATAGTAGCAGAATATTTACTAATGAAGCTTGAAAATATGTGAGTTCCTTGTGTGCAACCTTTCATTTATGCATGTGAGAGGGTTATTGTTTTTTTAATATTTTTACATTGTAGTACTTGTTTTGCTTGTTGGTGGTGTTTGCTTATTTAATACATTCTGTCAAGGACAGGAATTACATGCTGTTTTTTCTTTTTTTTTCCCCTAGGGAGTGTGTCTTGGGTTTTTCCCTTATTATTTTCTTTACTTTTTTTTTTCTTCCTCGTCTTTTTATGGTGGTGGGGGTGGTTATGTTTAAATGAAGTTGCTTTTACAACACCAAAGACTTAAGCATCCATTTCCTATATAAAAGGTAGCTACTTTTCTGCATGGACCCCAAGTATACTGTAGTATAGAGGTGGAATTTAAGGAAAGGTATTAAGCAGGCTGTGTTGTAGCTTATAGGCAAGTAATAAATTGTATCATGTATCTTGAATGTATCATAGATAAGCTGCTAAATAACGATTGCCACTTTAGATAGCTGTGAAATTAGGTGATTAACTAGTTGGTACTTAATCTATTAATTTCTGTATAAGTCTAATTACATGAAATAGAAGTGAGGGTTTTGATTTTTTACTTTGCTTTTCTGTTTGGAGTGTCATTGTAACTACTGTATTGTAAATGACGGAAAAATAATTGCATATGTTAAAAAAATAAATTGTGTTATATTAAAAAAAAACTATGCTCTAGATAAATTTAATCTGTCCTTAATATATGGAATTTTCTGAAGATGGGAAAGTAATTTCTGCAACATATTTCAGACAAGTGGGATTTGTAAATATGTACAAAAGGATTTGATTCAAATGATATTGGAGTAGGTGGAGGGCTAAGAACTTGTCGATCAACTGGAGAAGGAGGGGGAAAAGCCAAAGATCACTAAAACCATATTCTCCACAGTTGAACTCTCTGCAAGGTCTAAGTTTAATCAGCTGATACTTCCAACAAGACTAACAGTTAGCTGACTGGTCCTGAGAAATGGGCCCAGGCAAATGACTGGGGAAGAAAGGGTAGGGGCAAACACAGATTAACACTATATAGAAGGATAAAAAGGAAGGCAAAAAATAAAAGATAAATTTCAAAGACTGAAATATTTCTAAGGCTAAAATTCACATGGAAATGCGAGGGCCCCACAATAGTCAAAACAACCCTGAAAAAGCAGAACAAAGCTGAAAGAGTCATACTTCTTGATTTAAAAACTTACTAGCAAACTACAATAATCAAGACAATGTGGGTACTGGCTTGAAGATGGGTACATAGATCAATGAAACAGAATTGAGAAGATGGGTACATAGATCAATGAAACAGAATTTAGAGTTGAGAAATAAACCAATTCATGGTTAATTGATTTTTGACAACGGTAGTAAAACAATTCTATGAAGAAACAAGAGTCCTTTAACAAATGGCCTTGGGATAAGTGGATACATACACTGCAAAACAATGAATTTGAACCCCTGCCTCAAACCATATACAAAAATTAACTCAAAATAATAAGAGACCTCAATGTAAAAGTTAAGACTATAAAGCTACTAGAAGAAAGTATGGATAAAGTAGTTTTTTAGATATGACACCAAAACCACACATGACAAAAACTTTTTCTAATTGTAACTGGAGTAAAAACATGTGTTTTAAATAACACAATCAAGGGGCACCTGGGTGGCTCAGTGGGTTGAGTGTCCAACTTTGGCTCAGGTCTCGATCTTGTGGTTTGTGCATTCAAGCCCTGCCTTGGGCTCACTGCTGTCAGTGCAGAGCCTGCTTCAGATCCTCTGTCCCCCTCTCTCTGCCTCTCCCCTACTTGCGTGATCTCTCTCAAAACATAAATTAAATATAGAAATTTTGATTTAAAAAAGCAAATGACACGATCAAAAAAGTAAAAAGACAACTCACAGAATAGGAGAAAGTATTTGTTATATATCTGATAAGGGCTCTTCTATCCAAAATATATAAATTACTCCTCTAATTTGGGGCACCTGGGTGGCTCAGTCAGTTAAACATCGGACTTCAGCTCAGGTCATGATCTCATAGTTCATGAGTTTGAGTTCCGCATCTGGCTCTGTGCTAATTGCTCAGAGCCTAGAGCCTGCTTTAGGTTCTTTGTCTCCCTCTCTCTCAATCTCTGCTCACACTCTGTCTCTCTCTCTCTCTCTCTCTCTCTCTCTCTCTCTCAAGAATAAATTAACATTAATAAAAAAAATTTTAAATAACTCTTCAAACTCAACAACAAAAAGACAAATAGCCCAATTTAAAAATAGGCAAAAGATCTGACCAGCCACCACACCAAGGCAAATATACAGATGGGAGGCAGACACATGAAAAGAGGTCCCACATCACCTGCTGGTAGACAACTGCAAAACAGAACTGCAGTGAGATGTCACATACATCTAGGAGGGGGGCTAAAATCCAAATTGTTGACAATAACTAAAGTGGGTGAGGAGGCAGAGCAGCAGACATTCACATCCATTACTGTCCTTCTGGGAACTTGTTCCCATGAGAGCAGAGCCTCTGAGAAAGAAGGAAAAGGTGGATCCTAAAAAAGACCAAGCAGTAAAGGACCATTTGAGAAAGAGGACCAGATGACTGGGCAGAGTGAGCCAGGAGCTAATCCCCCATTGAAGATTTGATAACACCTGTGAGGCTCTTGGGTACGATTTTTACCAAGTAAAGCACAGTCTTCCCATGCAGTTCGGCAATCGTGCTCCTGGGTGTGTATCTGATTGAGCTGAAGACTTATGTCAACATAAAAACTTGCGTACAAATGCTGATGGCAGCTTTACCCATAATCACAAAACAGCGGGAGCAACCCATATGAATGGATAAGCAAATTCTATGTGATGGAATATTATTCAATGACAAAAGGAGATGAACTCTCAAGCCACAAGAAGATACAGATGAATCAAAATGCACAGTGCTGAGTGGAAGAAGGCACACTGAAGAAACTACGTATATATTCCGATGATGACAGTCTCTACAGGCAAAACTAGAGAGACAATAAAGAGATCAGCGAAGGCCAGGGGTTTGGGGAGAAGAGACAAAGGGTTGAATTTGTAAAGCACAGGAAATTTTTTAGGGGTAGGAATAGTGTTCTGTGTGATACAGTGGCAGGATGTATGACATTATGCATTTGTGAAAACCCACTGAACTTTATGACGAATGGAACTTAACATCGAAAAATTTAAAACAACAACAACAACAACAACATTGGGAAGCCAGGGGAATCCTAGGATGAAATTCAGACCCTGACAGAACAATCTAATTGCTGTTACAAACGTGTCAAACAACCTCACTGAAGTGGGGGGAGGAAAAAGGTCTGAAGTCACCTCGGGAGTGAGTAGAGTCTGTACAACTAAAGGCAAAGGAACTGAATGTAAGTACTATTCTGTTAATAGATACATCCTAAGGGAACAAAGGTTAGCAATTCTGATACTTCTATATATCGTATACTGGAATTGGACAATTAATTAAATGGAGGGTAGATGACAAGAGCTGGGTTTCTCACTGTTGGAGTGAGTTTACGGATGAGCAGGAGAAGAGACTATAGAAGGATCCACGTGGTACTGGATTAGAGTGAAAGACATTGGTATGAACTCACACTTAGTTCACTACAGATACAGGTGGTTACATACAGGGACACTTTACAGATATGCAGACAACACAGCTTCCTACGCTCCTATGTGTTTCTTTTTCTGTCCACTGAGAACGACTAGAAGCAATGCCATCCTTCGTGGCAATGGGCAGACCTAATGACAAGATCTTGTTTTTAATACCACTTTCTAATAAAAGGAACCAAAACTTCTGCAGAAATGGCTGATTCTAGGACAGGGACAGGAAATATAAAAGATGAGCCTGAAGGACCTAATAGTACAGAATGGAAGGAAGTCTTCAAAAGAACCCATCATGGTCAAGGTGTATTAAAATGACACAGGAACCAACTGAAAGAGCTCGTAATAGCCAAATATGAAACAATTAGAGAAATAACATAAATAAAGTAGTATTGGATTATAACCTAAAGTGTAAAATTAACATCCATGAGTGCATATCGATATAAATAAATAAATGAATAAATTAGAACATGAACAGAAAGGGACAAATCTCTTGTGCAGAAGAATTCCAAACAATTTATGTAGACATTCCGCCCTCAAAGAGGTAGAGTCTAACTCCCCACTCGTAAATATAAGCTGCTCAGAGTGACTTCCTTCCAAAGAGTACAGTATGGAAAGGGGAACAACGAGAGTCAATTTAATGGCAGGGAAACCCGAGAAACGCCATTTCAGCTGAGTGATCAAGGTCAACAGCAACAGTGATGTTGTGTTGCTAGTCATACCCTTGAAATGATGTGTGAAGACAGTGCACTGTTATCACCTCAAGTCTCATCATGAAACAACGACCTACAAACCGGAATTAGAAAGACATTTTATAAAATATCTGACCAGTGCTCCTCAAAACTGGCAGAGTCATCAAAACCAAGAAAAGTCTAAGAAACATTATGGCCAACAGGAGCCTACAGAGATACGACAACTAACTATAGTCTGGCACCCTAAATGAATCCTCAAACAGAAAAGTAACATTAAGGGGTGACTGGGAGGTTTGTCGGTTAAGCCTCCGACTTTGGCTCAGGTCATGATCTCACATTCGTGGGTTTGAGACCTGCATCGGGCTCTGGGCTGACAGCTCAGAGCCTGGAGCCTGCTTGCGATTCTGTGTCTCCCTCTCTCTCTGCCCCTCTCTGCTCATGCTGTCTCTTTCAAAAATAAATAAAACATAAAATAATTTTTTAAAAAAGAAAAGTAACATTAAAACCCAGGGGAATCTAAATAAGTATAAAGGTAATCATAGTGTATCAATATCAGTCTGCTAATTGTAACAAATGCACCATCTTAATGTGTGATGTTAATAATAGGGAAAACTGGGTGTTTTCCCTGTCATTTCCCCTATGGTGTTTAAGGGAATTTTCTGTACTACTTAGCAATTCTTCTGCAAATCTAACCCTGTTCAAAAGAATAAAATTTACTTTTTTTTAATAGGCAAAGAAAGATCTGAATAGACGTTTTCCCAACAAAGTTACGCAAATGGCGACAAGCACATGGAAAGATACACAGCATCCTTAGTCATTAAGGAAATGCAAATCAAAACTATGGTGAGATACCACATCACATTTGCTTAGGACGTCTATAATAAGAAAGACAGGGAGTGACAAGCATTGCTGAAGATGTGGAGAAATCGGACCCCTCAAACACAGCATGGGCGACTGTACAATGGTGAGGCCACTATGAAATATAGTCTTGCACTTCCTCAAAATGTTAAAGAGAATGATGTTAGGAGCCAGGAATTCCTCTTTTAGGTACAGACCCAAGAGATGGAAACATGGGTATCTACCCAAACCTCTTTCGACCAATATTCCTGGGAGCATTATTCATCATAGCTGAAATGGGAAACCCACCCAAATGTCCACCAGCTGATGGAGGAATGAGCAAACTGTCATAATCCATACATGATGCATCACATACTCGTGTAACTGATACAGGTCACCACGTGGATGAGCCTTGAAAATATTATGCTAAATGAAAGAAGGCCATCAAAAAGGCCACTCCATTCATATGATGTGTCCAAAAGCAGGCTGAGCCATAGAAACAGCAGTGATTTCCTACTCAACACATCCCCACAGGCAAGGGAATCAAGACCAAAAATGAACTACTGGGACCTCATCAAGAAAGAAAGCTTCTGCACTGCAAAGGAAACAATTAAGAAAACTAATAGGCAACCGACAGAACGGGAAAAGATAGTTGCAAATGGCATGTCAGATAAAGGGCTAGTATCCAAAATCTATAAGGAACTCACCAAACTCCACAGCTGAAAAACGAATAATCCAGTGAAGAAATGGGCAGAAGACATGAATAGACACTTATACAAAGAGGACATTCAGATGACCTACAGGCACATAATACGATGCTCAGCATCACTCATCATCAGGGAAATACAAATCAAACCATACTCAGATACCACCTCACGCCAGTCAGAGTGGTTAAAATGAACAAATCAAGAGACTATAGATGCTGGCGAGGGTGTGGAGAGATGGGCACCCTCCTACACTGTTGGTGGGAATGTAAACTGGTGCAGCTGCTCTGGAAAACAGTGTGAAGGTTCCTCAAAAAACTATCAATAGAATTCCCCTGTGACCCAGCAATAGCACTGCTGGGGATCTACCCAAGGGATACAGAAGTGCTGATGCATAGGAGCATATGTACCCCAATGTTCATAGCGGCACTGTCAACAATAGCCAAATCATGGAAAGAGCCTAAATGTCCATCACCTGAGGAGTGGATCAAGAAGGTGTGGTATATGTATATATACAATGGAGTATTACATGGCAATGAGAAAGAATGAAATATGGCCATTTGTAGCAAAGTGGATGGACCTCAAGGGTGTCACACTAAGTGAAAAAAGTCAGGCAGAGAGGGACAGATACCATATGTTTTCACTCATAGGTCTAACAGGAGAAACCTAACAGAGGACCATGGGGAGGGGACGCAGGGGAAAAAGAGTTAGGGAGAGGGAGGGAGGGAAATCATGAGAGACTCTAAATACTGAAAACGAACCGAGGGCTGAAGAAGGAGGGGGAAAGGGAAGGGGGGTGATGGACATGGAGGAGGGCATTTATGGGGAAGAGCAGTGGGTGTTATATGGAAACCAACTTGGCAATAAACTATAAATAAAAAAAAAAAGAAAAGAAAGAAACAGCAGGTAGATCTGTGGTAGCCAGGGGCGGGGGAGAGGGGAGAGTGGGAGGTGCTGATGGATATGGACTTTCTGTGGGAGACAATGAAAACATTTTGCAGTTGATAATGGTGATGTGCTTTCCAAGGGCGAAGTGTATGTGATATGGATTTTATCTTGATAACGGAGTTTAAAAAACTATATTGCCAAAGCCAGCCTGTGCCTCTCTCACGCAGAGCTAAAAGCAGGAATATGTACCTGGGTGCGCATGGCGCTGGAATGGGAAGTCCGTGAAGACACCTATTCACGCTGCCCATGCCTCATAGTCAATCCAAGAGGTGGGTGTTATTATCTGCAGTTTAAAGATCCAAAGACTGCATTTTATTTTATTTTATTTTATTATTTTTTTTTTTTTGAGAGAGAGAGTGAGAGAGAGAGCGCGTGCATGAGTAAAGGAGAAGGGCAGAGAAAGAGGAAGAGAGAGGCTCCCAACCAAGCTCCATACTCAGCAAAGAGCCCTACATGGGGCTCGATCCCACAACCCTGGGATCAGGACCTGAACTGAAATCAAAAGTCAGATGCTCAACTGACTGAGCCACCCAGGCATCCAGAACTGTCTGCATTATAAGGAAACTGAAGCAGAGCTGGATTTAAAACTAGACCAAATCATTCCAAGACCGGCTCTAAACCATTGCCTTTCACTGCATCGCAATCTCTCCAACGTCAGCTTTCTCATCGGTGACCTATGCACCTCATGGAATTGTCTTTAGGATCAGATGAGATAACATAAACATGATTTGTGGCATATGCATTATTAATTTATTCTTCCTTTTGGTATTCAGACAAATACATATTCAGAATGAAATTATATAGCTAAATCATACAAACAGCATACCCTCATGGTTATAGATACAAAAAGCCTAAATGTGGACACTGTGAACAAAAGGGCTACAAACATACAGAACTGCTTCAAATTTAAATATCTTATTTTCCCAACTCAGGGGTCACTTACTTTCCTTTTGTGAAAACCCACTTCCTTGGTTATTTGAATTACAACCACATATAAGTTGTATGCACCCAATTACGTTTTATAACCTGCCACTGAATCACTAATGTAAAAGGCTTGAGAGATTACATATTCTGAATATCTGTTTCATATGGGGGCACCTGGGTGGCTCAGTCAGTTGAGCATCTGACTCTTGATTTCGGCTCAGGTCATGATCCCAGTGTCACAGGATTGAGCCCTGTGTCTGGCTCCATACTGAACGTGGAACCCGCTTTGGATTCTCTCTCTTTCTCCTTCTGCCCCTGTCCTCACTCATGCTTGCTAGCTCACTATCTCTCTCTCTCTCTAAAATTAAAAAAAAAATTAATAAAATAAAAGTTACATATGAATCTGTGTGCTTCCTGAACAGAGGCCAAGGTAATGCAGAGATGAAAGACCAACTCCACAGTCAGATAACCTGAATTTAAGTCTTAGCTCTGCCCCTTTGGTCAAGTTACTTAACCTTTCCAAGTTTTGGTTTCCCAAATCTAAATAAACAAGTGAAATTAACTAAACAGTCACACAGCCAGAATTCAAACCCAGATCCAACTCCAACTCATTGACCTGTACTGTACTATACCATTATGACTATTTATTGACCATTTATTCTTAGAATGAAGCGTGAGGGATCATTAAGAAAACTTGGTGCCAAGGCTAAAGATTTGACAATCCTAGATAAGAATGCATTATCTTTGATGCTATTTTTGTACCCCAGAGCAGCCGTATCCAAGGGTAAATGAGAAGGAAATGTTGAACTGAGTGTGGGGAGGGATGTCATACCCCTGATCCCAAATATTAGGATAACTTTGGCTCGATTCAGTGGCAATCAGCCTCTTTCACGAAGATGGGAGAGAAGGTTTCCTCAACCAACAAGCATGGAAAAGCACCTGCTTGGCTCCAAGCAAATAATCTGACTACTGTACCCAAAGAGCCATGGCCTTGACATAGTATCCTGCTAAAACTCAAGGTTCATATTTTTAACAAATAAAATTGAATAATCATATAAGTTAGAAATTATATACATAGCATTTTCAGGTTGAATTTACACCTGATTTATGCTTGAAGAGTTTTTGTTCTATTTATGGCATCGTACAAAACATCTGAGTTTTTAAGACCATTAATCCCAAAATTAATAACTGAGTTCTACTCTTACTGAACCCACTAACATATTTTTAATATTTTTTTAATGTTTATTATTTTTGAGAGACAGAGAGCAAGCAGGAGAGGGGCAGAGAGAGAGGGAGACACAGAATCCGAAACAGGCTCCAGGCTCCGAGCTGTCAGCACAGAGCCCAACGTGGGACTAGAATCACAGACCGCAAGATCATGACCCGAGGTGAAGTTGGCCATTTAGCCAAATGAGCCATCCAGGCGCTCCTATTTTTTAAAATATTTTTTAAAGTTTATTTATTTATTTTTGAGAGAGAGAGAGAGAGAGAGAGAGAGAGAGAGAGAGAAATGGGGGAGGGGCAGAGAGAGAGGGAGACAGAGAATCCCAGAGATGTGAGGCTCAAACTCGGGAACTATGAGATCACGATCCTAACCAAAACCGAGAGTTAGAGGCTTAACTGACTGAGCCACCCAGGAGCCTCTGCATCCACTAACATTAAAAACAAAACAAAACAACAAATCCATTATTTGCTCAGTAATTGAATTACTAATACTGGAACCTTATCAGAATGTTAGAGAGATATGTCATAAGTGGAGTCAGGTGAGATTTGGGGGGAATTTTTCATATTTAATGATTTTTGGAAGCGTGATCTCATTCCTAAATTCAACTTTTTTTTTTTTATAGATCTAAAGGAGATGCTTAACAGAGAGACACGTGAAAGAAAGATCAGATTTTTGTAAGGGAAACCATTTTGAGGAGGGAAAACAAAGTTCTTATTCAAAGGCAAGGTGTGATATAAATATCCCTTTATCCCAAATGGTTGGGAAATGAAGAAATCCAGTTAAATCGACTATTTGCATCTCTGAAAAGTTATCACAGGCACCACATACAGCTTTTCTATTGATGTCAAGCAGTAATATGAAAAGACCCAAGCACTCACATAACGTGCACTTCACTTTTTGGTTCTCGTGCTTTGGGAAGTAGTTGGGGACCTTTACCTGCCTCAGCATCACATTATACTTTTTAGTTCCCACTGTATATACCTCCATGAAAACACACTTATTATCTGAGCTTTGAGCTTCCAGATAGAGATGGCTTAACAGGATTGCTATTTGTATCATGCTCCTTAGCAGGTTTTTGCTCTGCCTAGATCCAACTGGGGTATATTTAGCTCTCCCCGCAACAGCCTTGCCCATGCATTCACACTTTCACACCCCCTCCTCCCTCCTGCTGCATACAAAATTTAAACCCTGAAACACAGTTTCCAAAAGATTAATCTCTGCACACAGAAACATGGAGAAAATATTATTTTAATATGACTTGACTTACCAAATGAAGTTTAATAAAACCTGTCAGAGGCCATCTGACGTGCTAAGTACATGTGCACACATGCACATTCAAGATCTCTGAGCTAAAATAAAAAAACATTCTGTCTGAAAAAGAAAAGTCTGTAAGGGAACAGATGAGCAGCATAGATTTTAGGTACCCCTTTCTAGATCACACGTACGTGTCTGTTTGGTTTGGGCCAGCAGTAGCCCCGTTAATGTGACCAGACATATATTTTTACTCAGATGTTGCTATGGAACCCTTTCCTAACTGAAAATTAAATATCTCCATCTGTTTGCATGACTTTGTATTCAGTGCCGAGGAGCAGCTGATCTAACAAACATACCACTGAACAGATTCCTCAAACCAGAAAAAAACCAAAAAACCAAGTGTGAGGTAGAGCAAATACCATGAGAAACCATCTAATTCTGAAAGATTCAGAACCCCAGAGAGCACACTAGTACTGATAAAAAGTGGTGGAACTTTGCTTACAAGGCACCTTATAGTACACACTTCTCGACAGTACGCTAAATACAACCTGTTTAGGAAATGCTACAAATCCACATATTAAATTGTCCTACAGTCAACGAAGGAAGAGGCACTTAACAATTTGCTCCTGATTTGGGCTGTATTTTTAAAGTGTCAAAAAGGCAATAAACCATGTTAAAAATACTAGGTTTATTCTATATATTTCCACCCTTTGGGAGGCAGAATTAAAGCTTCTTCGGTAAAACAGAAGATTGTGATATAGACAGGATAATTTCGCTTTATTTTGATTGTTGAACTTATCACACGTTTATAATGTAATTCGTGTTAACAAGTACCAGACTCTTCAAAGGCTATAAGCCTATTCCAGTTAATTCTAATTATCCGAGTACATAATTTTATATTCACAGTGATAACTACAAAACTATGAACTTGTCTGCCCACAAGCACATACATTTTATGACATCAATCTGCGATTGATTGTTTACATGAGTAAGTTTATACATTTATCAAAATATTATACAGAATGAATTACTGACAATACTTTCTTGAACATTTTTATAGTATTTTATGACGTACAGTCCACTGAAAAGCCTTTGAAAGCATTTTCCTTAAAGAAAAAACTTAACAAAATTTTAAATTGATCTGATGAAAATACATTCCTCAAGACAAATCAACAGATGCTACTAGCTCAGTACTTTTCTCCTCTCCAATCACTTTTTGTTACCAAATAGTTTCAAAGCTATTTGTTCCAACCATGCTTATAGGATTTGTTGCTTTGCCTGAATTGCATGCAGGGATTTTTTTTTTATTTAATATTTATTTATTTTGAAAGAGAGAAAGACAAAACATGAGCGAGGGAGGAGCAGCGAGGGAGAAGGAGACACAGAATCCGAAGCAGGCTCCAGGCTCTGAGCTGTCAGCACAGAACCCAATGTGGGGCTCAAACCCACCAACTGTGAGATTATGACCTGAACCAAAGTTGGATGCTTAACTGACTGAGCCACCAGGTGCGAGCGTTTTCCTTCCCCAGGTAAACTAAGAAATCCTGAGTGCAAACTATTATTGTGCCTTACCTAAAATGTTTGTTACAATGAATTATCTATCTTCGGATGCTCCCATATCAATAACCCTATTTTCTTAATAATAAAATATCTGTGTGCTGACTAGCTTTAACATATGCTCATATTAAATTCACACTCTGCATCCAAATGAAGGAAAAATTGTAAAGGAGAGTATATAATTTTCCCAAGGTGAACTTAACTGTTGGCATCACTGGAGAAAATTGTATCTGATAAACACAATAACCAATCTTATTTGATTATTTTATAGTAATGAAAACTAAGGTTTGGGGGGGGGTTAGATTTCTTAACAGACTGTTAAGATTTAAAAATTCATTCCAGGGGCTCTTGAGGGTGGCTCGGTCGGCTCTTGCTTTCTGCTCGGGTCATGTTCTCATGGTTTGTGGGTTCGAGTCCTGCATCAGGCTCTGCAGTTGAGAGGTGCCTACTTGGGATTCTCTCTCTCTCCCCCTTTTTCTTTCCTTCCCCTGCTCATGCCATCTCTGTCTCTCTCAAAATAAATAAACTTTAAAAAAATATTTAAAAATTCATTCCAGCTATCTGAAAATATTTAGAAATAGAATAATTCATTCTGGTGGTACATTGACTTATTCTCTAAGCTTGATGAGAGATTCCGTCCTATATCTCTCTACCCTACCATCATTCTTCCAACATAAAATTATCTGAAAGTGTCCCAAAGATAGGACGGAATTGAGGGAAATAAATAATTACCGACCAGGAATTCAAGAAAGTACTATAAAATCTTGGGAAAGAGGCAGCCTTGAGCCAATGTTTTCCAAAGTTCTAAGTTAAACATTTTCTGGGCAGTCTGGGTTTGGAGTACATTATTGAATACTTGGAGGGCTTTCTTTTCATCTCACTCATTATGCCAAGAGTCTCAGACCTCCGAAATAAAATCAGAGAGTCAGGCAGCAGAGAACGTTTTCCTGCGTGGTTTAAAGACTTTTGTTGTTTTCCAGTTCCGCTCTAAAAGCATCATTTCCAGAAGATCATAGGCATGCGTGGCAAGGAAAAATTATTCTTACGAGAGTGATTAATATAAGAAGAACATCTTTGTCAAAACTGCCTGGAACAATAAATTAGCAATCATCACGTCACTTCCACCGGCATGAATGAAATCATAACATTTTTGAGAGAGCCAAATATGTCATCTGTTAGCCCTCCTTTCTCTGATAAAGAACTCTTTCTGTGCGCTCCAGAGTAGCCGCAAAAGGAGAACGGGTACAAGTCCAGCATTGGCTGCATCTATTTCTGTAACACATCTCCCACATTACACATGCGAGTTAAAGCTTCAAGACTGTGGTTAATTTTAAATCTAGGCAAGATGGCAACACACCCACGTTTCCAGGCTTAAAATACAACATCTTTCATAATAACTACTTCTCCGTACCTTGCCAAACGCATATATGCTTGCCACCGTCCTAATGGTATTTCTCCCACCCTGCTTTGGCTTGCATCAGCCTCCAAAGATTTGATAGGTTTTCATGCACTGATATTACCCACCAGAATTGGAATTTCTCCTTGCAAAACTGAGAAATCTGTCACAGACTAAAGACTTACAAGAGACAGAAGTATAGAAATGCCTACTGCCTCCTAGAAAGACAAAATTTTGGGGTTTTTTTTCAGATTAAAATTTTAGTAGATGTTAGATGCCAGACCTATTAGTCATAAAAATGCCTTAGTGGAAAGGTAGGGTAAGAAAACAATGAAGAAAGGGAAAACTGGGTGAAAATTTATTTCCTTGGACATTTCTTGAGAAAGTGAGAAGAGGAACATTGTCCGTTTTAGTTCCTGATCAGCAACACTCCCCCACCCAGTTCTGCCGCTACATCTACTTAGGAGGAGGCGGGAGGAAAGGAGAGAGGATTAAAAGATCTTTGGCCCTCCCTACACATCTGCATGTGCTCTGCATGAGTAATATGCTCAGATCCTCTCGTGGTAAAATTTGAAGCAAGAGGCCCATGTAGGCATGGGCCCGATCCAAGGTAAGGCAGAACTTTACTCACATGTCTTTGTTCCTTGTGCTGAGTCAGCCCACAGGAGTGTCCTAGGGGGCTCCGTTGGTCAAAAGTCCAACTTCGGCTCTGGGGGGACGGCTTGGAGCCTGGAGCCTACTTCCAATTCTGTGTCTCCCTCTCTTTCTGCCCCTCCCCTGTTCATGCTTGCTTGTGCGCATGCGCACTCTCTCTCAAAAATAAACATTTAAAAAATGTTTTTTAAAAGAAAGCTTAAAAAAAAAGGAGTGCCATAGGATGCCAAGACTTTATCACAGTGTTCTAACATGCCAGCCATAAACCATCAGATAGCACTCCAGTCATTATGACCAAGGAAAATAATAATTTAAAAACAATTTTTTAAATGTTTATTTTTGAAAGAGAGACAGAACGTGAGCTGGGGAAGGGAAGAGAGAAGGGGAGACACAGAGAGAGGAGAAGAGAGAAGAGGAAGCAGGCTCTGAGCTATCAGCACAGAGCCCAACATAGGGCTCAAACTCAGGAATATTGAGATCATGACCTGAGCTGAAGTCCGACACTTAACTGCCTGAGCCACCCAGGCACCCAAGAAAATAATAATTTTGCTCTTCCCCCAAGCAATATATGTGACCATCAGTCACAGAGGCCACATGGCTGGCCAGCAGGCAGTGCCTGTCCCAGAGCATGGAGGGCGGCTAGTGCATGAAAGTGTCCCCAGGGCTGCCCTGGAGGAAACGATATGTTTCCTTTGTAGGTTTCAAGGGAACCTGATGCTATAAAAGCATTCTGAAAAGCCTGGAAACGTAAACATATTTTTGTAAATTATTGATAACTACTTACTGAGATCCTTAGGAATATGGCACTGGAATGATCGCTGGGGATATGCAGATGAATAAATAAGACACCACCCCTTGTTCCAGAAGCTTACCCAGCTGGAGCAGGAGCTCCGTTAATATACATTACATTCTTCAGACAAAGCAAAAGCTTTTTGGGCCAATGAATGACCGTATAAACCAAACTATTTAAAATCACAGCCTAAACGCACCAAGCAGGCTCACCCTTTACAGGAACTTGCTCATGAATTTTCTGGTAAATTGTGAAACAGCTTTTTTTCTTTTCTTTTTTTTTTAGTGTTCATTTATTTTGGGGAGAGGGAGAGGGAGAGAGAGACAAAAAGCATGAATGGGATAGGAGCAGAAAAAGAAAGAGAGACAGAATCAGAAGCAGGCTCCAGGCTCTGAGCTGTCAGCACAGACCCCGATGCAGGGCTGGAACCCACAAACCATGAGATAATGACCTGAGTCGAAGTCAGACACTTAACCAACTGAGCCATCCAGGTGCCCCTCAGCCTTTTCAAAAAGAGGCATGAGGATATTGTGTGATCACATATTTATCAAGGTCAGTGCATGGGGCTGGCATAGAAAGCAAGTATATTACCTGCGACACAAACCATCTGAAAGCTAGAAGGCGGGGCACCTGGCCGCACAGCCCAGACCACCGGGCTTGGCAGATGTCGCTCATTTTCAGTGCTGATAAAACAAGGCCTCTTCTTTTTTTTTTTTCTTTTTACTAAGGAGCTTCTAACTAACAGTACACAGAGCTGTTTATATGCCTACTTCCTCCTGGCAGACTACGAGGTAAGGTAAGATAATACATGACATGGAGAGTGTGCTCAAAATCAGAGTGTGGAATGAATGAATGACTCTCTACTCAAAGCATCATTCTCTGTCCCCCCAAAGTAATTAATACCATCTTTAAAATCAAGGGAGAACTATCACAGCTTCTATGAATCAGGAGGCTTTTCCATGTGACACGTCTAGATGAAAGATTGTTAGAACACTTCCTTGTTGTATGATGTCTAAGGGTTTGAAGCTACTGCAAATGAACTTGCAAATAAAAGATTCATAATCCTGAAGACACTCACGAAGATGCCACTTTTCTCTATTCTAAGTAATTCCCACTGGGGGGGAAAAGGCAAAAGAGGTAAGTCAAGGGAGAGCTGTCTCTCTGGAGACATTTTAAACTCAATCATCAAATGATAGCCTATCTTGAGTCCTACATTGATCTGATACACGATCAAAGCAAGACTGTTAAAACTAGTTGACTCTGTAAATATCATTAGGCTGAAAAGATTCTGCATTCCACTGACCTTCAAAGAGATTCTTCTATCTCATTTGCTATGCACAAACTTGTTAAGTTAAAAAAAATGCCATCTGTCTAACCTCTTAGAGAGGAAGTCACTTGACAGACATGGCTAAAGGGCAAAAGAAATAGAGGAGGAGCAGGGTGCCTGATGGCTCAGTCAGTTGAGTGTCCCACTTTGGCTAGAGAGTTCGAGCCCCACATTGGGGCTGATGGCTGGGAGCCTGGAGCCTGCTTCAGAACTCTGTCTTCCTCTCTCTTTGCTTCCCCTGACTCACTCTCTCAAAAATAAATAAACATTTAAAAAAAAATAGATGAGGAGAACACATACCTGAGGAGTGTCTGAGATAAACCCCAGGAACATTTAGAACAGACTTATTTCTCAGAGGTACTGGGCGTGGCTAGTCTGATTTTGATCTTGAACTGCCATTACACCAAACATTCTAGTGATTCATCGTTAACCTGGGATGGATATCTGTTGGTGGTTGGTTGCCTAGTACCCATGCTTTGTTTCTAGGAGCACCACGAATTTCTCTCCAGGAGTGACTTCAACTTTGGCTATAACTCAGATGGGCTCAGAAGGTAGCTCCGTGACCCTTGCCCCCTGCCCAGGGCCCAGGCAGCTTTGAAAGGTAGCTTGATCAATCAGGTGTCTATCTGCCTGGAAGTCACATCCTGCACAGAGTCCCTATGAGATGAAATGGCAGGTTTCTCTGTGCGACCACTGTCACCCTGACCACACTGTTACCACTGCAAGTTAATACCTACGGGCCCTGCTTCTGACTCTCTGGAGGTGACCTAGATCCCACCTGGAGCATCCTATGAGTTCCGTGCTGTCCTAGTGGTCCTCTGATAAACTGCCTTTCCTTTCGTTTGGTCAAGGCTGGGTTTTGTTATATGTAAGGTCAGTGTGGGCCAACTCTTCCTGCCATCCCAGGAGAGAGTGAGTGTCAAGTGCTCCTGCTGGGGGGGAGTGGCACCTGCTCGTGTTACTGCGACATCTTCTGGAAGCCTGAATCTACCAGTGAGTACATGCCAGCCATGCTGGGGGCTCTGCCTCACCCCCTTGCCTACTTCCCTTGTCTGTCTTCTTCCTGGTAAAGGACGAGTTGGAGAGGAATATTAAGCAAGGTCCATAATGGGAAGCTGGTGTGAGAACAATCCCAATTTCTTCCTCACATCTGTCTTATATCCTAGCAAGAATCAATAGTGGCTTAAAAACTACCACTGAGCAGTTCTTTCTGAAATATCATGACTAGGGCATCTCACAAGTCTGGAAATGATCATACTATAGCATTCTCAGTGCACTGAAAGCAGACAGGTAATAGAACAGCATTACTGGAAAGGGAATGGGCCATACAGGCTGCAAACACATCTGCACATCATAATCTCAGAACAGAAAATCTGAGCATCAGGAAGCTTCTAGCTAGAACAAAAAAAAAATTGCTTAGTAAACAAAACAAAACAAAAAATCCCAGAGCAGCTGCAACACTTTCACACTTGGGAACCCGGATTATAGTCCTGTGAATAGAAAGATGTATGAAAAAGAATAATTAAAAGGCAGCAGAGACAAGTGTCAACAAACCTGGCTATAAATATCCTCAATGAGAATGTTGACTTTCCTTCGGGAAATTATGAAACTGACAGCGGGTAGTATCAGTTAAGAATGAGGCAGATCAAAATGAAGAAAATACTTTAGAAATTAAAGCAGTCCCAGGAGTCTTACAATATAATTATGGCCTCACCACTGTTCCTAGACATTCAAGAAGTTGGAAAGCCTTCCAGAAGGATGAGAAAACTGCCACCCTTCCAACCGCCCCAGAGCAAAGGGTACCATCCTTTCTCACCTGACTTACTAACATCAGGGCAAAACTGTTCCCAATATTGTTGAGAATTGGTAGCGTTGGAAATGCTCAGAATTGTCATTCCCAACAGTATAGCAGAGTACATATTCTGGAACTCAAGTCAACACCAAAATACTCTGGGTAGAGTATAAGAGACATGTTTGTAAAAGAACAGCTGAGTTCTAAGTTATAAAAAGGGAAATATCAGAGGATAACAGTTGAGTGAAAACACTGATCATAAAAGGCTCAGCCAGAAACGCAATCAGTAGTTACTTGAAGGGTAGTTTTCCATGATCGATTTCTGGGGATGGAGGGGAAGGGACAAAGTGTTAAGAGTAAAGATCTTGGGTCAGCATCAGGAGAGAAGTCTCCATAGAGGCAACTGCATGAAGTCTGGATCCCTAAGGGCTACACCCTTGGTGAAGTTAGGAAACAAACAAAACTCACCCTACAAACAAGATGGTGGAGAAACTATCCCTCTTGACTTTGATACTGAGTGAATGATCAATTTCCTTGACAATCTGTAATCAGAAGTCACCACAGACACCCCCAACTTTTGGATTTTGGGTTCTGATTTGTTGTCTAAAGGCAACAAATTAACTGAAACCAGTCTTGTTTCTCTCCTGAACAAACCTAACTCCTCTATAAATGAACGGACCCTCAAACCAGGCCTTATGGAATTCCCGTAAAGTACCAACAAATATGATATCACAATAAAAAAATTACATTATATGAAAAGCAAGATGCCATGAGGGAGAGTCAACAGCAAGAAGATATTACAGTCTGCCAAGACCCCATATGTTGGAATTCTTGGAATCAAAATATAAGTGGTCTGCTATTCAAAAAAAAAAAAAAAAGAGGGAACTGGATAGATAAGCAAAGAATATGAGAGTATAAAAAAATGAAGCTGATTTGAAGAAGAGTCAAGTAGAACTTTCCTCCCTCCAAAAAAAAATGATTTAAGTGAAAAATGTATGGACTGAGTCAACTAGCTAATAAGATGCAGGTTAAAACCAGGAACTGGAGAAGTGGGGCCCAAAGCTGGGGAAATAACCAGACTGCACCAGAGACCAAAAATATATTAAAAAGTCAAAATTTGTAATAAATAAATAAATAAATAAAAAGGTTAAGAGTCAATGAAGGATAAAAATAAAGGAATGATATAGTAGGAATTCCAGAAAGAGATAATAGTGAGGATGAGGGAGAAACAATATGTGAAGAAATAATACCTAAGAGTTTTCCAGAATGGGAATAATATACAAACTCCCAGATTCAGGAAGTGGAAAAAATACAAACAGGATTTAAAAAAAAAATTTTTTTTTTTTTGAAAGGGTGCCTGGGTAGCTCATTTAGTTAAGTGTCAGACTTCAGTTCAGGCCATGATCTCACAGTTTGTGGGTTCAAGCCCTGCACTGGGCTCTGTGCTGACAGCTCAGAGCCTGGAGCCTGCATCAGATTCTGTGTCTCCCTCTCTCTCTGTCCCTCCCCACTCATGCTCTGGTCTGTCTGTATCTCTCTCAAATAAGTAACATTAAATTTTAAAAAAGAAAACCAGAGAAAATAAAAATAAACAGATTCCTGGACCTAGAATATTATGAAACTTCAGAATTCCAAAGGCAAGGAGAAAATCTCAAGAGTATCCAGACAAGTCAGTACCTTGAATAAAGAGAAGGTAAATGGAAAAGTAATGAGAAAGGAGGAAGAAGAACTAGAAAACAAAAGAAAGGAGCATCACACAAAATGAACAGAGGGGTGTTTGGGTGGCTCAGTCAGTTAAGCACCAGACTTAGGTTCAGGTCATGATCTTAAGGTCTGTGAGTTCAAGCCCTGCATCAGGCTCTGTGCTGACACCGTCGAGCTTGCTTAGGATTCTCTCCCTTCCTCTCTCTCTGCCTCTGCCCCTTCCCTGAGTCCCCCTCTTCCTCTCTCTCTCAATAAATAAATAAATAAATAAATAAATAAATAAATGAATAAATAAATAAACTTCAAAAAAGAAAAAGAACAGAGAAGGGAGGAAACAGGATGGGAGGGGCAGTGGAAACTGAAATGGCGCTAATTACAAGCACGAAAAGCAGGCCTTCCCAAGGACGATACCCCTGAGATTCACAGAAAGAGACTGTGGTTTCAGATTAGAAGTACTGGATGCCTGACAGAAACAAATGAAAATCCTTCTTGAGACAGGTCTCAGGATTCACAGATATTAAGTTCAATCTATTACAGGCTCATAAATAATACCTCAATCAGAACAACAGCTCTAGATACTCAGGAACTTCAGATGCTGGTGTTATCAGATACTAATGAAAATCATTATATCTGAAATGGTTTTTTAAAAAGCATAGTAACAAATATCACAAAAGAACATTCAATGGAATATTATTCAGCCTTAAAGAAAAGAAATTCTAATACATGCTACAATATGATGGACCTTGAAGACATTATGCTCAGTGAAGTTAGCCAGCAGAAGAAAGACAGACACTGTATGACACTTATCTGAGGTCCTCAGAGTAGTCAAGTTCATGGAGACAGAAAACAGGACTGGTGGTTGCCAGGATGGGGGACTATGGTGTTGCTGAATGGGGAATAGAGTCTCCGCTTTGCAAGATGAAAAGAGTTCTGGAGGTTGGTCGCCCAACAACGTGAATGTATTTAACTAAACCGTACACTTAAAAATGGTTAAGAGAGTAAATTTTTGTTATCTGTATTTTACCACGATGAAAACATTGTTTGAATCACCAAAACAGAATGTTATAAAAGTGAACAGGCAGATTTATGAAATAACAAATGAAACTCTTGAAAGTGAAAAATAAAATCATTAAAAAATTTTAAATCCTTAATAGTATGATAAACATTATATTAGCCACAGCTAAAGAAAGTATTCTTAAAAAGAAAATGGAGCTAAATAAATGATCCATACTATCACAGAAGCAGAAGAATAATATGAAAGAGAGGCAATGTTCAAAGAAATAATAGTTGTGATTTTTCCAGATTTGATAGAAGGCACGAGTTCATTGCTATAAGAACCACAGGATATACCAAGAAGGATGAATGCTAAAAAATACCACCTAGACATATTACAATAAAATTACAGAGCTCCAATAACAAGAGAATATCTGTGTGTGTATGTCTGTGAGCTTTCTTTTATTCAATTTTTAGATTTTATTTAAATCTAAATTAGTTACCACATAGTGTAATAATGGTTTCAGGGATAGAATCTAGTGATTCATCACCTACATATGACACCCAGTGCTCATCCCACACTACTTAATACTCAACCCCCGTTTAGCCCATCTCCCCACCCAATACCCCTCCAGCAATCCTCAGTTCGGTCTCTGTATTTTAAGAGTCTCTTATGCTTTGCCTCCTTCTCTCTTTTTATCTGATTTTTCCTTCCCTTCCCCAATGTTCATCTGTTTTGTTTCTTAAATTCCATATATGAGTGAAATCATATGATGTTTATATTTCTCTGACTGCCTTATTTCACTTAGCATAATACCCTCTAGTTCCATCCACGTTGTTGCCAATGGCCAGATTTCTTTCCTTTTGATGGTCAGTAACATTCCATTGTGTGTGTATACCACATCTTCATTATCCATTTGTCAGCTGATGGAGATTTGGACTCTCTCCATACCTGGACAGTTGTTGATAGCACTGCTATAAACATTGGGGTGCATGTGCCCTTCAAAGACCAGAAAATATCTTAAAAATAAAGAGAAAAGGCTTCTCATCTATACAGAGTGAAAGTTAAATTGCCTACAGACTGTGTATCTCTTCCTCATCCTAGCTGAAGTGCCTGTACAGTAATACTTCCAACCATTGTGGAAAATGATCCTCTATTATCTGGAAAAGTCAGAAATTCACATACACTGCTACCCAGCAATTAGACACTGTAAGAAAATAAAACAAACAGCAAAAGAAAACAACAACAACAACAACAACAACAAACATTGCCTGTGTGTGTCAAGAGATCTACGCAAGAAGGTTCATAGCAGTACTGCTTGTAATCACGCAAAAATTTAAGAACAGCCCAAAGGGATATAAAATTGTGATATATACTATGGGTACCAAACAGTGTGCTAATTTTTGGCATTGAAAAACAATACCTTGAAGAACCCTCATAAACGTAATTAGTATGGAATTAATTATATGTGGCTCAAATTATGTAACACGAAACACTGATTTCGGGTCACGTTCACCTCTCAGCAAGGGGGTGTGATCAAGGAATAGAACACAAGCAAATAATAACGTTAGACTTCCTGTGTTGGTTGTACCCATTTCTAGTCTCTCACCTTACGTATATGTTATATTCATTAAAAAAATAATAATAGTCAGCTGTTTACTATTTCATTCTAATAATAACTCCATGAGTGATATAAGTACTGTCCAATCCCCATTGTACAGATGGGGAAACTGAGGAACAGAAAGATTACGTAACTTTCCCAAGGCTCCAGGCCAGCACATGGTGGAGCCAAGAGGAGAATCTGGGCAATCGGTTTCCATATCCTCACTCTTTTTTGTACCTACGTAATATTCCGTTCTCAAAATAAAAAGAATTGAAAAAGAAAAAAAGTCTGGCATCAATGCTCCAGGGACCAATGCCATTAAAAATGTTTTGCAAAAAGCTAAACATGTTGCCTGTATCTCTACATGTGTGTGAGCCTCAGAAAAAAATATGCATCAAAAAGTTAATAGTGATTTTAGCTGTGTAAACTTTTTCTTCACTTTCTAAACAGTCTGCAATGAGTATCACTTTATACTCAATGGAAAAAACCCAACATTATGTAAATATACTCTTGCCCTTGGCTTTAAAAAAAAAAAGGCATACACATATCCTAAATCATGGGGCAAATTGCATGGTAAGCCTAATTACATCTTGCCTGGCAGATAACAGATAACTATTACTGGTTCCAAAAAAGGGCCCTCAATTTATATCAAAAGGCAACTAGTGTTTTAAATTTCAGCAACAATTTTATGAGGCTGGTGCAGAATGGCTTTAGGCAAATCTGAACATGCACCTCAGCCAATTTATGTGGCTTCAGGGCAATCCCACCAGTACCCAAGACAAGAGGGTCCCGGGGGTGGGGGCAGGGGATCCTCCGTGCACAGCCACCAAGCTGAATGAGAGACACAGAGGGAATTTTATGCAACAACCAAGAAAGAGACTCAGGGTACAAAGAGATTAGCTGCCTGACCAGCAAGTTTAAAAAAACAGCCCGTCAACAGGGGTGACACTTCCCTGCTGACATTCAGGAAAGCAGGGGAGGCTGTGACGGGGCTGGGTGGAAACCGCTAATTGTGTGGGTGCCCAGCCCGCAGGGTCGCTCAGGAGTTGCATCTGTTTTGTTTTCCAGAGGAGGGGGGAGAGAACGCATTTCTGCAGAGCTTTTTGTGTTTTGAATACATACTGTGATTTTTGAGTAGAGCTGACGCCCAGGGTTACGTTGGTTTCAGGTGTACAACTTTATGATGTGACAAGTGCACACATTATGCTTCTCTTGGCCTCACGCATCGGGGCCATCTGACCGGACACATCGCGATCACCACAGCACGGTCTGTATCCCCAGGTTGTGCCTTTTATCCCCATGACT